>JAHLSL010000017.1:18353138-18401089 GCA_025920805.1 Petroica traversi
TTAGATTGGAAACACAAGGGAGAATTGTTCCTAGCTCGATGGGCCCATGATGCCTCAGGTCATCAGGGTAGAGATGCCACCTATAAATGGGCACGAGACCGAGGGGTGGATCTAACCATGGACTGTATCTCTCAGGTAATCCATGATTGTGAGACATGTGCAACCATTAAACAGGCAAAACGAGTGAAACCCCTATGGTATGGGGGGCGCTGGTCCAAATATAAGTATGGAGAGGCTTGGCAGGTTGATTACATCACACTGCCCCAGACACGCCAAGGTAAACACTATGTGCTCACAATGGTAGAAGCTACCATAGGGTGGTTGGAGACTTACCCTGTGCCTCATGCCACTGCCCGGAACACCATCCTGGGCCTTGAAAAACAAGTCCTTTGGAGGCATGGTACCCCTGAGAGGATTGAGTCAGACAACGGGACTCATTTCAAGAACAACCTTATCAACACCTGGGCTAGGGAACATGGTATTGAATGGGTGTACCATATCCCCTACCACGCACCAGCTGCAGGTAAAGTGGAGAGGTGCAATGGACTGTTAAAAACCACCCTAAAAGCATTGGGTGGAGGCTCTTTTAAAAATTGGGAAAGACATTTAGCAAAGGCCACCTGGTTAGTGAACACTAGGGGATCTTCCAACAGAGCTGGGCCGGCCCAATCTGAGTCCCTGCATACAGTAGATGGAGACAAGGTCCCAGTGGTACATGTTAGAGGTGTGTTAGGGAAGACGGTGTGGGTCAACTCTGCCTCGAATACAGACAAACCCATCCGTGGGGTTGTCTTTGCTCAGGGACCAGGTTACACATGGTGGATAATGCAGAAAGATGGAACAACACGATGTGTGCCCCAGGATCATTTGATTGTTGGATGAGAACCATGTGTAGGTACCACTATTTGCTGAATTTCAGGGACATTTTCTGTATATATATGTATCTAGGTACTGAAATGACGATATGGGGATAAGGGGTGGAATGTCCTGGGTTGACCATATGACCTGTTTGTATCCCCAATCGTCCTCTTGCTTATGCTGGACATTAAGTTCTGCAGCTTTAAGTTGGTCCAAGGAAGACAGTGAAAGTGAAGGTGGAGGAAAAAAAAAACACTCGCCGTTTGTCTGCAGGATACTACGAACCAAGGTCAAGAGAGCGGAGAGGCTGCATTCCAGCAGACAGCGTTATCTCTTTTTCTTTTTTTTTTTACTCACTCTGTTGTGGGGGTGCTGGCTAGCTCACAGCGGAGGGCTTTTCCTCGGATTTTCCCCGGCTTTTTGCAGGGAGAGACTTTGTTTCTTTTGCTGGGAATTTTTTCTTTTTTTTCCTCTTCCTGGGACTGGTTGGCATCGCGTGGGCCCAGGACACTAGGGAACCCCCGGGGGCCCCCCCCCCCATCCTCGCCGACTTCTACAGCCGGGCCCGGCAATCGGCCCCCCACTGGAGAACTGAACCGGACTCAGACGGACTCTGAATCTACCATCTCTTCAGAGGAAGGAGAGGTTTCATTGTTTTCATATTATCCAATTTTTCCCTATAGTTGTAAATATTCTATGTGTTAAATAAATAGTTTTTTCCACTTTTCTCTAAGGAAATTCTTCCCGGACCGGTAGGGGGAGGGGCGATTGGAATCGGCTCTTCCTAGAGGAGACCCCCCAGAGGTTTCCTCCTAAATATTTGCCCTAAACCAGGACAATGTAGTCTGGATGACATGAGAAAATCACAATTCAATGACAATTGTATGCCTTGATCGCTTACAGTATACAGTCCTGGTCACTGTTTGATTGCCTCCTGCACACTCCCTATACCCAGAAGAGCTGTTTTCATCAGCATCTCCTATCTCCAGAGTGAGCAATCAGATTGTAAAACATACAAGCTTTGTTTGCTTCAAAAACAGTTTTCTATTTCAGCTTTCCCATTTTCCCATCCTGTGCTCTGCAGGTGGAATGCAAGCATGTGGCAGAAGGAAAAGCTACCTTGAAGCCCAGGACTCTTGTAGTTCAGTCTGGAAATGCGCAACTTGAACCAGCTCAGGGCAGTTGTAGCAAGTCATTGAGTGTTGTTGTAGCAAGTCATTGATGTTTCTTGGGGATAGAAACCATCATTCTGCCATACCCCAGTGATTTACTCACTTACCCCTACCATGCTGAAGTACTTGTTCCTTTGTATGGTCTTCTCTCCCACTTGTGAATTTGCACATAGCAGAGCTCGCTGGGTCCAGGCTGAAGAAGGATAAGGCTATTGGAGTAGCACTGGGAAAAGGGCTTCTTAGTGAACCTTGAAAGGTGCAAATTCCATCCTCCTGGGAACATTGTACATTGCCTTTTTGGATCCAGCACAAAACTAAGGTGCTATTCATGCTTCAGATGTAATAATTACACAAATGTATAACCTATATATTATACAATGTATTACCTATTTCTGAAATTAACTGCTACAAAATACTGCTACTTGCAAAATATCCATATAATATTTAAAGCATTTTATTTGTTTGGACAATAAGAAAAAGAATTAAATAAAAGAAACTAAAATCCTTATTGCACACTTCTGGGGATCTGTATGCTTTTGTGGAATACCTGGCACTGGCTGCAGCTGGATCAGGATGCAGGACCTCCCACTCAAATCAGTCAAAATTTCTATCTTTCTAAATGAGGATTATAGTATGGTTATTGTCAAACCTTGGTATATTTTGAGGAGTCTCCATACATGCCTTATTCATACTTTGAATTCATACAGTGGCATCTTCTTATGGGGAATAACAAACATGCAGCACAGAAAAAATATTTGTGAGCATAAATGGTCCAGGCAGCAGTGGCTGCCCTCCCTCCCACTAATGAGGAACCAAGATCAAAAGCAGAAAAAGGAGCTGCTTTATGTGAGAACCCTGTGGCTGGGCAGAGATCAATATTCTCTGCTGTCCAGTCCTAAGTGTGATATTTAATTTTTTTCCCCCAATAAGTCTGGGTAAGCTAAATAAGTTTTTCTAATCCTGTCTGACTGATCATAATTCCCCTCCGGCATTAAACACTTTTTTTTTAACAAGACATTATTTTTGTTCCACATTTAAATTAAGTTTTTAGGCATTTGTTTGGTAATACAGACAGGAAATCAACCAGTGCAAAATGTTCTCTTTTATAACCAATGTTTCCATAAGAAGTACTTTCTCAAATGCAGAACTTAGTAAGATACTAAAACCAAACAATGCTCACTTTTGTAATGAATATTGCAGTGAAATTCCTGAAAATAGATTTGCACAGTAGCTCAGAAGTGGAATGCAATTTATGAGTTTGTTTTGGCTTATATTATAATGCAGATGCTGGGATTTGGGGAACTGGAAACTATAACAGAAGAAAATAAACTTTTTGTGTGTGTGAAATTAAAAAACGGCATGCGAAAAAGATGTTTTTTTTCATTGTTCCACGTTTATGCTGACTTGTTGGCAGGCACAATGTTGTGCTGTACTGAATCACATGACAAGAGTAAGAATTTTCTTTAGCAGGAAAAAAAAAGCTAAAAAAATTGGTAAAAAATGTTGGCAATTAAAGTTTTCAGAGTATGCTCTGTAAGCTCCTTTGCTTTCTACCATATCTGTAATTTGGATCAGCCACCAGGACAGTGTGTACTTGGATAGCAGAAAAGTGCCAGCAAGGCTCAGGGACAAAGCTCTGCAAATTGCTGGCTCACCTCTGAGCTCTGATGTGGATTATAGGATCAAAAGCCATTACAGTACAGGCTTTGTTTGCTTTTGTATGAGTGAAAACTAAGTTTACTGTGCAGAATGTTTGGTGGCTGCATTTTCGCACAGAGAATTGAACAGGCTTGTTCATATTTCTGAGTGACATTTCCAGGGACGCAGAATTTTTATGGAAATATCCCCATGGCTGTGGGTTTGTAAATTTATCTCTTCACCAATACACTAATAAATACAGGTAATTTAATCATAACTGCCTTTTCCTGAGCAAAAACCAGGCCAAAAATGCAAACATTTCCATTTCCAGTGACAGTGTAAGGCTTTAGAGTCTCATATATTTTACTGGAAAAATTTCTGGTTATTCTCAAAATCACCCAGTACTGTGCTGACTGTGCTCATCCTTGAAATAAAGGTAGAAAAAAAATCAGACCAATATGTAATACTTCAAAAGGTTATCCTTAGACTTCATTAGGTATTAAATACTTGTGAGTGGTCTGGTCTTCACTAAGAATTCTCTCCCTCATTCCAAATTATGCCACATGCAAGGCTTAATGGCACCTGCAAAGCAGTAGTTAGGGATAAGGAGAGTGAAGATGTTTATAGTTATTTAATTAACGAATGCACCTGAAATAACGGAAATAAGTCCTGGGGAAAAAAAAAAATCAGTAATAGGAAAGAATGTAAAATAAAATAATTGGAAGCGCCACAAAGCAGTTTTAGACCAACTGGGATTTTTTCTAATCCTTACAGCAGAAGTGAAACCCTCCTGACTTAACCCTTGATGAGACATCAACCTGTAGAATCTCTGTAAACTGACTGGAAAATAGAGAAATCAAATGCAATCAATGTAATTATTTTTGTTCTAAAAAAATACCTTGGAATTACAGCATGAAAGAGATTTTCAGGCAAAGAGCAAAGCTTTTATTATGATGATATTTTTAAAAAGAAATCCCATACACATCTTCTTGCAAGCTATCAAGTACAAAAAAAATTACCCCTCTAATCAAAATAGTTTTATCAATTCTTTTTAATCCCCCAAAATGCTGTGTTGTCATAACGTTCCTGACCAGGTGACAGAGGACCATCTGTTCAGAGGATGACTTGGAGCAAAGCTCTATAACTCTGCTGGTCATTCTAGAATAAGTTCTGTAACCAATGAACTCTATTGGCAGAGCCCAGTGCCACAGGGCGAGCTGGGTGTTTCCCACAGAAAAAGCAGTGACTCCTGGAAACAGGTCAGGACAGCTCATCTTTTCTGCTATGAAGCTCATTTCTGGTGAAGGCAGAAATTTAGCTGATAGACCCAAATTTTCACATTAAATTTTTCACCCCATTATTTACATAATTTTTATGTTTACCAATCTCTCTACAGCTGAGGTGCTAAAACGTGGAAAACCCAGCACCACCTGATATGGGGGATTTAGAGCACAAGACTAATAACTTCTTAAGCAGATGCATAATTAATCAAGATAACACCTCTGGGATATGATTCAGATCTTAGAGACTTCGAACAACATTTTCCATTTCTTAGTTGACTCCAGAAGAAAGTAAAGAGCGTGCATGTCTACTCTGAACGTATCAATTAAATTGAATTAAAGCTGAGCAGGATGAACACAGATTCACATACATGGACCGTGAAGCCTTTGAAATCAGCGTGCTCTGTGACTGCAGGTGCTTCTTAGCTGAGCCATGAAACAATTTTTCTTTGTTTGCTGCACTCTGCATGCTGCATGCGGGGTTTGATATTGTTCCCTGGGCACTGGGTAGTGCTACAAGGTAACATAGCCCAAAAATTAAAGCAGCATCCTTTCGGATAGCTGAAGGTTAAAACTCTTCATGATTCATTGGAAACAGCTTAACATGTTTCTGTTTGAGAGCATCTCTGAGTAAATTATTTTGGTTTTGAACTACTACTGCAGACTGTGTTATTTGCACATAAAACAGCTTTGGGCCTCTTCCTTTAGTTCTATGCCACAACTGGTTTAAATCAGAGGAGTTCTTGAACAAGGACTTACTGCTGAGCCCAGAGATATAATTAGTAGAACTTGAGCTTTGAGGCCACCTAGACCTCTTTTAGAAAAGACCTCCCTTTGTCTTTATTGTGTGAGAGAAGTAACCACCTTCTATCCATATGATTTCTTTTCTAAGGAGGTATGCCCATACAATGCACCAATCAACTTTGACCTAAGACTGGTAAGAAAGAGAATTTTGTCTTCATTTTGCTAGAGGAAAAAGTTACTAAAGAGCTGGTATAAGTAGAGTCCCAGAGAAACAAGAGAAAAATAATCAAACGTATTGCATGTACACACATTGAAGATAGAAACTTGTTGCATAACAGCTAACAAAAATTGTCAAACCAGCCAAATATTTCCTCACATCAGAGTCCTCCAACACAGAAGGGAAGGAGGTTTTGTGATGCTTCATGAAGACATCTCCACCTGGCTGGCAGTTCTGGACAAAAGTGCCTAGGAGCTAGAAGGGACCCCAAACTAAACACGTATTCTCAATGTTTAACTTCTGTCAAAAATATTTTTTAAAAAGCAAACACTGTATCAGGATGTATAAACACGAATATTATATGTAAAACAGCTGCTTTGTTGAATACTGGCCTCAACTGGAGCATTACTGCATCCAATTAGAGGCACCATATTTCCAGAAGTTTGTGGACCAAAACAAGGGTAGAGCAAAGCAGACCAAAAGGATTGATCAGAAATATAGAATATGTGGCTTTGTGGAAAGAGTTCGGGTGGTAGGGTACAAGGAATAGAAAATTGAGGGGTCAGTCTTCAAATAACTAAGGATGCTGCTAAGATGATATTCACAAGATGTTCTCCAGGCATTATTTAGGATTTTGATCCATTGAACTTTAAAAGGAGCAATAGCGTGTTAAAATGCAACTGGGAAGATTTAGGTTCGACAAGAGAAAATATTTTCTATCAGTAAGGATAATTATGCAGTGTAAGAGATTTCTGAGGGTAGCTGTGAAGTTTCAATTGCTGGAAATTTTAGGAAAACATTAGACAAACATCTGCCAGTGATGGTTTAGGTGTAGTTGATTCCACCTTTGGCTAACCCTGTGATCATGGCTGTTTATCCTTAGTGATTTGTAAGATGCTGCTTTAAAGGTGATAAGGTCAAATGTGGTGGATATATTGATTTCCCACTGTCACTGGCAAAGCTGGGTGCTGGTTGGGGAAACGATGAGCTAAATTTACCAGCAGTCAAAGGAGAGAGTAAAAGAGGGCAGAGACTGAGATGAGTACTAGGGGTAATTTCCTTTTCCTCTCTTGACCTCTGGTTTGAACTTAGCTGATGGACTTGCCATCTGTACCTGCTTCTTAAAGGAGCATACTTTCACCCATGTGCTGTAGGAAATAGCATTTCCAAGTTCAGAACTGATCACTTCAAGTCGTAAAACAAGTAGAGTAAGAGAGCATTGTTAAGTTAGAATGTAGCAAGGAAATAGCTGTTATATCCAAATTTCAGTAAGGCAGATCAGAGACAGAAAGTGGTAGTTCATTATCAAACAATTTAAGTTACAAAAAAGGATCTTTTGAACCTTGATGGAAAGGGGAACACGTTGAATTCGGGATCTGTAATCAAAGAGAAGAAGCTGGCATCTCACCCTCCAAATCATGAGAGATTGGATCATGTGGTCAAACTGTATTTTTAAACTGCTCTCTTTGCCCGAATATAAGAATCCTCCAGTAATGCATTAAGTGGGGTGATTTATATCTGCCAGAGGGGTTTGTTCTTTTGATCATTCTTTTTCCTGAGGGGCATTGTATTGTTCTGGTTTAGGAGTTTTTTAAATGGTATGACTGATTAAAAAAATGTTCCCCAACACATGACTTTGATATTCATGTTTCATTCCCAGGAAATCTTTAGGATTTATCAATCCAGCCATGTGAAGCTAGTGAAATTTCACTGGGCTAGGTTTGATATTTCATCTTGAATGTTTCTGTGACTACCCAGAGTCTACCATAACTCCTAAAATCACAATTTTGGGGTCAGAAATGTGGAAATTCCTTTTTAATGCTTCAAAAGCCCCAGAATGTGCTAGCTAATGTAGTACTTATATTTGCAAAAAATCTAAGAAAAGTAGGAAAATAGTTTTCTGTTTTTTAAGAACATTTAAAAAATATATAAGCTAGTGCATTTTCCCCCATATTAATGTTAAAGAAACAATGCAGAGGTTCTGTAGGGCATGGGTTGTCTCTTTACATGGCAGATGAACAGTTTCTGGAACTGTGCAAGCTGGCATCAGCTGAAACATCTAAATATGTGGTCAAAGAAATTCAGGCATTTGTGGGTTCCATGTCCTTTCTAGATGAAGTACTACAAAATTTGGTCTAAACATGATCTTTCAAAACCATGGTTTTTTACTGACTTCACATGGCATTAATCTCATTCCTAATAAAAATGAAGGACTTGGTTCTTTTAATTACTATTTACAGTAAGAATTCCAGGGGGTCTTTCGTATCAGGTCTAAATAATAAGTACCAGGCACTGGGGAAAGCGAAATTTTGGCACTTTTCTGTCAATGACCACTTGATTTTTAACTTTTGACATATTTTATGTCCATCTCAAAATATTTACCAATACTGCTTTTTACCCATTGTGCAAACTTAGCATTTGTCAAAAGCAAATTGACGGAATGAGCTAGTTTTATGTTATTTCCCTTTACTTCATTCATACACAACACACACACAGCACATCGCCAAAAGATCTTTTATTCTTCTGCAGTTTTTTAGAATTCATATGCTCGGATTCTGATGCTCCTGCTGGTTTAAAGAAGAAATGCAGCACTAATAAATTATAATAAATTGTCAGTCTCAACGGATCTGTGACCTTCAGTCAGTAGGGGGTTGTGTGCAACACTTCATTTCCCCTTCTTTTAGCTCTGGCTGCTTCCCTTGCCATTAGGCAGTGTCCTTGATTTATGGGTGGGCCACCAGCAGGACATCTCACCTGCAAAAATAGTTCACACTGTGTTGTTTATTGTACTAAGTAGGCTTCATGCTGGCTATGGGTTTTTACAAGGGAAAGGAGCTGCTGTCAGTCTTTCTATCATTTGAGCAAAGCTGGCTCCAAAGTTCTCTCAAATTTCTGCATGAGGTCTAGGAAAAAGAAACCAGAGTGAGCTATTGCCCCTTCTTCAGTGCATCAGTCTCTTCTCGCTTTTTTGACTGGAAGTTCAACAGAAGATTAGAACAAAAGTAATGAAAAACAGAGATAAAATATAAAAAAAAATAAAATTCCAATCTTAATTTAGAGCAAATATTTAATGTTGCCCACATAATTGTATATATCTGATTTCCCCTCATGTTAAATTATTACCTGCTGTGTGACACATTGCCATTTTTTGTGATTAAAACAAAAGTTTTTTAGTTGCTGAAGGAAAAAAAAACCCTAAACATAATTGTTCCTGTGCAAATATAGGACAGAAATATCAGTTACATAAACATGAACTAGTTATCAAGAAAAGCAGTCAGTCAGTCTGTAGGTTACCTGTATTTTTTTTTTCCTGTCTTCATATTTATGAGACTTTCTAAGAAAAAATTCCATGTTTCACCAAGGCAACCTGAAAGTAAAGAAAAAAAGTAGAAACACTGGAAGCATCTAATAATTTTGCATATATATCCATTGTCACCCTCTGTAATATGACTTCTTATCAAGATTTTCTACTGAGTCACTCCTAAATTAATAAAAAGTTCCAGAGATTGCTGACACTTTTGGAAGGATGCTAGCTATTAATGGCAAATAGATTATAGAATCACATAAATTTTTTTTTTGGAAAAGACCTCTAAGATCCTCAGGTCCACCAACCATGATCATTATATATAGTCCAGAAATGCCTCTTTTCCACTCTGCTCCTCTGTAGCTGCTTTGTGTTTCTGGCATTTGGTTGCCGTGGTTCTGCTGTATCACTAGTTTTGCTGAATATTACATTTTCCATTATGTAAACATCCATCAGCTGCTAACCTGAACCAAACTGAATTCGTGGTTGAATCAGTAGGAAATACATGACTGAATAGCCTTTATGAGCATCAACTCAAGTGCAGCTACGATGTGGTGTTGTGATGGCTCTTTTTGTTGCTATGTGCATTTTACTTGCAAGTCTCCAGGTGTTTCCAGGATTGTTGATAAATATTGTTCCATTTTGTTCCGCATAACCGAATTAAAAATAAAGGTAGACACTTTTTTGTTTTTATTTTAGGTTTTTAAGAATGCAATTATGGTTCAGATGAACAAGGGGCACCCAAAGAGATGAAAATGTCTTCCTAACACATCAAAAATTTTGGTTGTGTAGTGAGGCATCCTAAGACATTGTACATGAAGTCATGCTGCTTATCTCATTAAATGAGACTGAACTGGCATTTTGGGAAATGTACAATTAGCCAGCATTACTGAAGTTAAAAACACAGGCTAGAACAATAAATCCTAAAGATGAACAAGTCATATGATAATATATGTATTCTGTGGGCTCTCTGAAGGAAAAGAGTAATAATATCCTGCTTTGTTAGGTTGTACTGGTTTTGCATACCTCCTCAGAGTCCTTCCTTTGCTAAAATAGATATCTTTTACCTCAAGAATATTTTTGTGGTTCTTTGGAAAAAGATCTAGTCACACTGAAACAGAAAATTATCTATCTATCTATCTATCTATCTATCTATCTATCTATCTATCTACCTGATCTATCTATCTCTATACTGTATAAATTTTCTGCTTATCTACCAGGTCACTTGCTGAGAAAAGTTTCTTTAAAACTGTCAGATTCACTAATTACACAAAAATAATATGTTAATAAAATAATAGGTTTAAAAATCTATACCATTAAAAAATCTACTTTTTATCAGAAAAAAAGAAGAAATAAAATAAAAGGTACGACCACCTATTTATTTGTCCAATTCTTTTTTTCAAACGAATACATTTTTGATATGTTGAATTGTAATGTCATTTTTGTGACTAAAAAAAATAGAGAATGAAAATTCCATATAGTGATGAGTCCTCAGTGTTAAATGAGTTCCTCCATGCTAAATGAGTGAGATTTTTATCATTTGTTCTAGAAAAAAATGCAGTCAGAAATATGATTACAGATTAATTCAGAGCAGTGATCACAAACATTTTTATATCTGGAAACATCTTGATAAAATGATGTCTCTGAATTCCCTTTTTTCAGTGTGAATAATGAAGCTGACTTATGTTAGTCAGCCTTCTTTTAAATTTCTTTCATCTCTTATAAGTAATCAATAGGTCACCAAGATGATCAGTCACTTTTTCAGAAATATTTATTATCCTAGGTAGAAATCATTCACTTGACAAAATATTGAGGTATAATTTTTTTAGTTCCCAAAGAAGATTAAATTATTAATAAAATTCTGCTCATTTTGGTCCCTGCACTGATGCAAAGACTAATAGCAACTGTGATACAATTTTTGGAATGTAAATAAAATGTAAAGTGAAATCAATCTTTAGGACTCTGCTTTCTGGTCAGCCTGGGTGAATAAACACGTCACTTGCTGCAGAGATTTCAGTTGCAAGAGCTCTGAATCAAAATGAGAGCTCATTGTTTGTCAACAAGCAATGACACACTGTTGGCCTGATCTTGAATGCCAAGGGATTTTCCACTTCACAAAATCTCCTGCTCTGCTCATTCTGGGAGACGCTGTGAAGGCACGCAGGGAGGTCTCACATTGCCTCTGTGCATTTTGTCTGGCTCTGCTGTGGCACGGCTACAGCCATGCTCCTCTCATTTCAATAAGTTGTTTATTTGCATATACACAGTCCAAATATCCAAAGAATTTCATAGTCCTTAGAAAAAGTGGACTTTTCCTGCCAAGATTATGGTAATATTAAAATTTTGACACCTTCCAGATTCGTTAAACTCTTCAGCAGTACACACTGTGATGTGTACTGGACTAAGTGAATGGTTTAAACCACAACCCAGTTTCAAATTCAGATGTATCTGCCCACCCCTGCTCATGAATAAAAGGAATAAACAAAAAAGGATCTGTCTGGCAAAGCCACTTTCTCTGGAACGACACTGGAGGATGGTATGTAATTCCTTGATCACTGCCTTCTTCTGACCTGTTTTGCAGAGATGTCAGTCTTTTCTTCTGCCACTTCTTCTCTCAGGTCCAAATAATCCATGCCAACTTGAGCATGTAAAGCGATTCTCCTTGTCCCTTCCATTGAAGAGACCATAACTGTCTTAGATACCCTTCTGTATCTGTCTCCAAGGTCACTTACCCTAATGCATCTATTTCCAGTCTTCCTAACACTGAAGATCAATGTATCCACTTCTGCTCCTGATCATCTCCAAGGCTGAGATGACAGGTTTTTCTCTTTAAATAAAACTGCAAAGTTGCTAACCTGCTTCAAATTCAAATTCAAACCCTTTCTCATCATCTCTGCTGGATGTTACAAGTAATCAGCCAGGAATAACAGACAGGCAGAATTACAGTTATGGATTTTAACTTCTTTTGGGAAACAAACACCTTGGTACATTCCTTTTGACTCTTTTCTTGAACATGTAGGTTGTCCTGTCATCAAGTAAAATGGGCTCACAATGCCTGGTTTGAATTTGATTAGTACAATATAGCAGCAACAACAAGAAATCACTTTAACCAACTGTATAAGTAATCTTGATGTTTGCTTTGCCTACTGACTTCTTGAATTTCAGTTCTAATATTTGTTTTTCACTGTTAAAATGCAATCTGTTTTCATCCCAGTGATAGCTCTCAATCCTTGTCCAATGCCTGTTCACAGTGACAATAAAAACTAGGCTTTGGCATAACTAAACTTGCCAGCCAAAGTCCCTGTGCTTGGCTTACTCTGAACCCCAGTGAGAGCAAATGTCTGCTTTTGTAACTTCAAGATTCTTATTTACAATATGAAGAGAAGGAACACTAAGCAATCTGCTTAGTAATTAACACTTCATTTTCATCACCTCTGAAACTCAGTGGTTTTAATTTTTTGGAAATTTGCCTTAATGTTTGTGATTTGTGCTGAATAGTCAGTTTTGTAAGAATGCTGAGTGGGTTTGTTTTTATTAATTGTTAGAGAATCTTGTCACTTTTGAGCTATGTATTCCAAAGTCTTTGAGAAAGGAAGTTAATATCATTACCCCTATTGAAAAGCATTTTCTTTTGGCTGACTTTACTCCAGACCCCCTGAAGAATATTTGGCTCATAATGTATAATATTTTACATAATATTTTACTTATTTTCCTCTTGGCACTGAAACAACAGTCGAGTAGGAAATCTGGAATATGTTCCACATTTCTCCCTTCTGCCTGTGATCAGTAAGCTGCAAAAGATGAAAGGGATTGTGATTTGAATGCTTCCTTTCTGTGTTTTTTTTTGAACACTGAAAATAGTTCTGTATTCTTTTTCAATCATTTATTTTTCTGTTATTAGCATGAATAAAACTGATTAAAAATACATTTTTCTTCCAAATAAAAGTGATTTTTAAAAATTGATAGCTATTTGCAGCAAAAAAAACCAAGACATATATTTTTCTAGGGGTGTAATATGCATGGAATTTTTTGACAGGATATAAATATGAGTTGAATATCCTACAAGCCGTAATATTACATCTTAGGAGAAAAGTGTGCAGAGCCAGACTCTACTCTCCATTAGATTTTTCTTGAATGCTTCCCTCTCCTATTCAGATTTTATATATTATTGTGGCCCATTAAGTAAATCAACACAAAGTAAACATCCTGGCTGCATGTATTAGTGTCTATGTTGAAGTATGATCAACCTCTCCTCTTGTAATGACCAACAGAAAATGAAGAATTATGATTTAAGTCCCATGTTGCATAGTTTTAGCTATAAGGCAAGTACCAAACTGTGATCAGACAGGTGAATAAATCATATAAGTGACTGTATTTACAAAGGCATTATTAAGTATTTATATACATATAACATATATAATTAATTAGAGGAAAGCAGCTTGGAAATAATTTTTTTCTTTCAAGCAAAAATGCTTTCTTCATGAATATAAAATATGCTGGAAGTCAAATATATCACCTACAAAAACATGGAAATATGACCAAAGCCTGGAGATGAAACATTAAATGCACAACATATTTAGAACAAATTAATAAATTTTATTGTCCCTTATCTTTCACTACGACATTGAATTTTCTTTTTTTTTTCATTTTTTTTTATTTGCAGATGAAATAAAACAAGAAAGGCAGCTCTAATAGTTTTTCATTTGTCTTAAAATTGAAATGGCAAGAGCTCTATTAAAAGTCATCCATCCTCTCCTTCCCCTGCTTACTTTAGAATAAACATAATTTCCCTAAAATTGCTCAGAGATAACACCATGTGTATCTGCAGTCTGACTGGCAATGTGCCATCTCCAGCATAGTGCTGTGCAAAGGTCTGCCTTGGTATTTGTCAGTCGCTTCTTGCTGATTTATAACTGAGCTGAAGTCCTTCCTCTGCCTCTCCCCCATTCCCACTACTGCAGGAATTTGTGATAAATAGGATGGAAAATCCACAGCATGAGTATTAGTTAACAGGAGGCTGTGACTACAGTTTAAATCTGAAAAGAAATTGAGAGGCCTCCAAGGAATTAAAGAGGTTTTAATTCATTTAAACTGACCAGACCTGCTTTAACTACTCTACAACTGTGAGCCTTTATCATCTAGGATATCTATTACACTCTACTAAGCATGAGAAAATAGACATATTTTTATTCTTTACAGCAAAAATGATTAGCCTCCTTATTCACCTACATGTCAGGCCCTTTTGAGATACAAAACCTATATCCATATAATTCAGCTGAGGTTTAAAAGCAGAAAATATGTATTTAGAAACCATGAAAAGTTTTTATGAAGGTACCATGAAATATTCTGACTCTGTCTGACCAAAAAAACCAAAATTAAACATTATGTACAGCAAGCCCTGTGGCACTTGGACTGAGTTTAGTCTCATCCTCAGTGTTTGCCCTTCAGCCAAAGATGCTTCCAGGGGAAGGCTGTCTGCCTGGCTCTGGAATGAGGAGCAGGTGAATTCAGTGGTGTGGATTGCCCACTCGGTCGCTCACATGTTCAGGTCCAAGAAGGTGGTGGGGAGCATAGTGGCTCCCTTCCAGGGAAGAGGGGCTGATGCTCTATTTCTAAATCTCCCCCTCAGCAAGACAAAAATCACAGGGACATGGGCCAGGACATTCTCCTGACCCTCTGAGACCATAATGGGATACTGAAAGAGACAAAATATACCTTGGTAAACCTACAACTAGACATATGTGGTTCATTATATCTTATAAAATTTAATCTGGAATCGAGGTAATAAAATCCACAAACAAACACGACAGAGCTTGAAAGCCTTTCTAGGCATTTTATGTGCTGTGACACAGAAAGTAAATCTTGGCAAAGACAACAGATGCAAAACAGAGGTGGGAAAACTAAAGACTACCACCAACTACTCTTTCAGGCTGTTTTTTTCAGCCCTGTCTGTGAATAACGGGCTGTTGGCAATCCTTTAGTAGCCTATTCTCAAATGCCTCAGTGTGGAACTGAGAAAATTATTATGAGAAGCCTTATGATGAAGTATACAAAACTCAAAGTATAGCCCTGCACATATTTGACTAAGTGAATTTTGTACCCTTTCAATAGTTAAAAGAAATAAATATTTAAGGGTATTTCCAGGCTTTGGCAAGCCAAATTAGAGTCTCAGCTCTGGAAGATGAGGTAACTTGGTCTCCTGTCATAACAGTAGTGTCACAGAGGACTGTTTCACTGCTTTCAGGAGCAAGATCTGACTACAAATATCAAACCAAATCAATGCAGGCTGTCAGGATTGTGGGGTTCTGCATCAGTGATTGATTACCCCTGGCTGCTGGTATTCACAAGTGTATTTTTTCTTCAAGCTTGACTGTTTTAGTTCTGTATTTCCAAATGCTTTGGGGTATTTTATATCCCTTTTCAGCTTGCAACAAGTCAAATAAATATCTTGAATTGGAGGTTGACCAAGTTCCTTGATTATCCTACAGTGAGGAAAGGAGCTTTCAAGCTATCTAATTTATCTAGCTAATGTATGTCTAAAGTACTTCTCACATTTAGTATTTCTCTTGAACTGGCAGTTGACCAAGTCTCCTAAATATGTCTTTGTACTAAAAAAAAAAAAAAAAAGAAAATATGACTTATCTTCATTATGTCCAAGAAACTAAAATATTATTATTTTGCAAATTATTAAGAAAGCTGAAGATCTATGAACAGCCCTTGTGCCAGAGCAGCTGCTGCTGGATGTACAATATTAATGCATTCTTTTCACTTCAGAGTACAACTCTACCTCCATATTTCATCCTTGTGCTGAATGTCACAAGTTATCCATGCAGACTTTGCTAACACCATAAGCCTACAGGAAAGTGCAAAATCTCTTCTCATTGTGATCACAGGGACATGCTCTGGCAATGCTGTGACTGCAGTTTCTTCACTGCTGGTATTAAGTCTCCAGCGTAAGCAAAGCAACACCATAACTCATGGGCCAGTGTCTCCAACCCACTCACATCTCATTGCCATGAGCTTCAGTTAAGGAGGCTGGGCAATCACCAGCCCTGTGAAGTTTAGCAAAAATAGCCTGGATTAGCTGGATTCTGCACCTGGGACTGGGTGTATGTGCAGACTGGGGAATGAGATGCTGAAAAGCAGCATCATGGAAAGGGACCTAGGGGTTCTGGTCAGTGGCAAGTTGAGCATGAATCAGCAGTGCCCTGGCAGCCAGGAGGGCCAGGCATGTCCTGGGGGGGCATCAGGCACAGCATTGCCAGCAGGGCAAAGCAGGGGATTGTCCTGCTCTGCTCTACACAGGGATGGCCTCACCTCTGTGCAGTTTTGGCCACCACAATATAAGATATTAAATTATTAGAAAGAGTCAAAGGAAGGCTACAAAGATGGTGAAGAGTCCTGAGGGGAAGCAATCTGAGAAGTGACTGGGGTCACTTGGTCTGCTCAGTCTGGAGAGGAGGAGACTGAGGGGAGACCTCACTGCAGTTACAACGTCCTTGTGAGGGGAAGAAGAGGGACAGGCACTGATCTCTTCTGTCTCATGACCAGTGACAGGACCAGAGAGAATGGCCTGAAACTGAGTCAGGTGATATTTTGTTTGGATATTACAAAAAAGTTTTCACCCAGAGGGTGACTGGGCACTAGAACAGGCTCCCCAGGGAAGTGCTCACAGCACCAGCCTGACAGAGTTCAAGAAGCATTTGGACAATGCTCTCAGGCACAGGGTGTGACTCTTGGGGTGTCCTGCACAGGGTAAGGAGCTGGACCTTGATGATCTTTATGTGTCACTTCTAAACCAGGATATTCAATGATTCTACAATTCTGTATTCTAGCACCAATATCTATAGAAAATCATGATGTCCTATGTAGGTCTGCTATCACAGGTTTGCCCTCTGGCTTTCTCTGTGAAAAAGTATAGTATACAAAAGAACCTAAACTAACAAGAATATTGTAAAAATGGGAGAATAAGAAATCCTTTGACCACTTGATAGGAATGTGATGTCAAGAAACAGTTATACAATGTCATCTGTTCAAAAAATATATCATCAGCATTACAGCTGGATGAAAGGTATAAAAATATTTAAGAATAGCAGTCAGTCTTCAAATGATTTATCTTTGTTTGTTTTGTCTTGCTGAATGCTATTGTAAATGATCCTGTCAAATATGCAGAGAGGAATGTTTCTAAACCAGTTAACTGCTTACTCCAATCAATAGACTAAGTACTTTCTGCTGTATTCCTGAAAATGGACATCATAAGAAAACTCTAAATTACATATGGACATTCTGTTGCAAGGTAATTGTCAAATTATGTGAATCCAACTGCAACTATTTGGGCATTAGAAATGAAATAACAACTGTTTCGTAGCAAAAGTTTGAAAGGGTCAGAACATTACAGCACTTCTGTGACTAATAATCACTCTTAGCTGGAGAGAAATTCCATTAAATCAGTGGTAAAATCACTGTAATAGAAAACATACATTTTCATTTGAATCAGTGTGAACATGATTAGGAGGCTCAAGTCAGTATTAGTTTATACTTACTTGCATGTCAAATCAGAGCATTACATAATTACTTTCTTATGCTCTTTTGTGCATGTTTGCCTACACAGACAGTAAATTTTCTCTGCCTTCTCTTATAAGAAATTCAACCTTGTTGTATTAAGTTCCCTGGGTAACAAAAATAGATTAGATTTCTATCTATTCCCTCTGCAAAGCAACAAAAAAAATTTCTAAAAATTCCATCTTCCTCAATACCAGAAATGGAAATTTCTATCAGAATTTTTAAGTGAAGTTGTTTATTTTTGTTACTATTTTTAATGAACATGTTGGCTATTATAGCAATGTTTCTTACTCATTGAAAGAGCAAATTACAGAATCATAGAATACGAGAAGGCCTGAGGTTGGAAGGTACCTACAGAGATCTGTAGTCTGAGTTTCTTGCTCAAAGTGAGCTCAGTTGTATCAGGTTGCTCTGAGCTGTGTCTGGTTGGGTTTTGAATATCTCCAAGCATGGAGACTCTACAACGTCTCTGTGCAATTTCTGCCACTGCTTGGTCTCCTGCACTGCAGAAAAGCTTATTTGTGTTTACATGGAACTTCAGCTCATGCTCTTCTCCTGGCACTGGGCTACACTGGGAAGAGTCTGGCATGGTCTTTCTCTTCTCCCACCTCCGTCAGTTATTTGCACACATTGATCAGGTCCCCCTGAGCCTTCCATTCTCCAGGATGAACAGCCCCACTTCTCTCAGCCTTTTCTCATAGACATATGATCCATTTCTTCATCTTTGTTGGCCTCCAGTAAGTTCATGGCTGTTTTGTAGCAGGGAGTCCAGAACTATGTCCCTAGATCCTCTGATTTCCATTTGGTTAACTACCAGTGTTTATTACAGCAGTAATAAACAACAAATGCTTCTCTAAGATGTCTCTTTGCCCAAAGGCATTGATCAGAACTTACCACAGCACAAATAAACTGCTATGGACAGTCTGAAAATATCTAAAAATTAAACTGAAACTAAAATAACTGTTCAATGTAACCATGCCTTAAAAAATACAGCTATTGGTGTTGTATATCTTCTTCACATTTAGTCTACAAAGTGATTTGATGATAGGTTGTCCTAAGGGTTTGTGATTTAAAAAATCCTCTAGCTTTATTTCATTTTTTTAGGCAAGAAAAACACTAATTTGCTAATAAGTTCCGAATAATAGTCAGAACTTGTAGAACTACTATTGGTGCTATGCCTAGCAGAAATCAGAAGTTAGATTAATCTCACCTGTCTTTACAGGAGACTGAACGTGCATCTAGACTTCCTGCATAATCAGTGAAAGGAGAGGCTGTGACTGCTTATTGCCTTCTCTAATAAAATAGATAAAATAAAAATTGAGGCAACAATAAGTAGTTCAGTCTGTATTAGAAAATTACTAATTTTCTGGCTTGAAGGATGTAATATTTTATTTATTCAGATGTAAGTTTATACATTTGGTAATGTTCACATTTACGTAGATAGATGCTACTTCAAACACAGAAGCAAAATTCACACTGTTTAGGTGGATACATTCTCTTTAGAGCCTTCAAAAATTGCAGATTCATAACAGCCTAAAGAGACAGCTGCTTGAGGGTCAGTTGTGATTCTTGCAATGGGCTCCACTCATGCCTGTAGCATTTAAAGTACCACTATCTATAGAGTGTGGTAGCGCCAAGAGAACCTGTTATTTTGGGTATGCTCAGAACAGACCTTGTAAACAAAAAAAACACACTCAGTTTTATTGTTGCACAACCATATTTACATAAAGTCAGCAAAATAGGAATGTTTTCTGTTGAATGAAATTACTTTCTTGTCCAAAACCTGGGTGACTGGCAACGACGTGCATAGACCAGATGGCAGAGAAAGGAGCAAGTAGATTCACTCCACATATTTTTATACAGGAACCTAAATACTGCCTTCACTTTGTCTGTGAATTGTGTTGGGTTTGTGTGGCAAGGATTTTGTAGTGGGACTCCTACAGGAGTGATTTTTGTGAGAAGCTGCCAGAATCTTCCCCCATGTCCAACAGAGCCAATGCCTGCTGGCTCCTAGATGGACCCATCACTGGCCATGGCAGACCTATCAGTGATGGTGGTGGTATCGCTGAGATATCACAAAAGGTGTTATTGGGCAGGAGCAATTTCAGCCAGAGAAGAGAGGAGTGAAAGGGGGGGAGAAGAAAATAAGAAAGGAAAGAAGAGACAGGGGAGGAGGTGCTCCAGACGCTGAAGCAGACATTCTTCTGCAACTCATGGTACAGATCGTGGTGTGGCAGCTGTGCTCTGCAGTCCACGGAGGTCCAGGGGGAGCAGAGATCCACCTGCAATCACGGAAGACACCCTAAGGTGAATGCCCAAAGGAGACTGTGACCTTATGGGAAGCCTGTGCTGGAGCAGGCTCCTGGCAGGACCTGGGTACCCATGGAGAGAGGAGCACACCCTGGAACAGACTGGCTGGCAGGACTTGCAGCTCTCTGGGGGGGACTCACTGGAGCAGCCTGTTCCTGGAGAGCTGCACTCCTTGGAAGGAACACACACTCTAGTAGTTCATGAAGAATCTGTGGGAAGGATTTAAGTTGAAGAAGTTCATGGAGAGCTGTCTCCAGTGGGAAGAACATTGGAGCAGGGGAAGAGTGTGAGGACTGCTCCTACTGAGGAGGAAGGAGTGCAGAGACCATGTGTGATAAACTGACCACAACCCTCACTCTCCATCCACCTCCATCCATCTCCTCTGGCAGGAAGGGGCTCATTAATAAAGTTGAGCCTGGAAACAGTGAGAGATGGGGGAAGCCGTTTTTTTTAAGATTTGGGTTTAGTTCTCATTATCCTACTCTGATTTGACTGGCTATAAGTTCAATCAATTTACTGAAGACAAGTGTGTCTTGCCCATGATGGTAGTTGGTGAGTGATCTCTCTCTGTCTTTATTTCAATCCATGAATCTCTTTTTGTATTTCTGGTTCCCTGTCCAGCTACAGAGGGGAGTGACAGAGTAGCTTGGTGGGTACCTGGCATCCAGCCAGGGTCAATCCACCACACTTTTTTCCTCCTAATAAATAGCATTATGGTTTTTATCTCCTCTGCAATCCTGCCAGCTCCTGAGGTGAAGACCTCACCTACTGAACAAGGGCCGAGTAATACAAACAGTGATCCATATGCTGTGTAGTATATGCTACAGACTTTTAGCTTGATATTCTCTATGGTTTTGGTCAAAAGCACAGCTGAAAGCTCAGATGAGAAGATGAAAGCATGACTGGAGAGGTTAGATAGCGCAAAATCACTGGACCCATTAATCTATTCTGTTTTTTGGCAGAAAAAGATGAAGTAGTTTTCCAAATAGTTCAAAGTCGGAACACAAAGACCACATATTTGAGAAGCAGCAAGAATAATATGTCATAAACCAAGTAACCACTAACCAAGAAACTGTGGGAGAAAGTAGCATTTCACAGATGAGAGCTGTAAAAAAATAAAATACATAGTGTGCCAAAGACAGGTGAGAAATGAGACCAATTCGGCTGTTAGTCTTCTTTCGACTTCAATGAGAGTTATATACAAATGAGGAACCTTCACAATGAAACACAACATGGGTGGAAGAGCAGTTCCCCAAAACTGTGGCAAACATTTTAACACTCTGTGTTGCCCCAGGGATGTGATATAAGGCCCTGAGGCAGAAGGCGCTGGCCTGAAGGAGGGGTCTTTCTCAGGTGAAAAGCTCTGGCTCATGCCTGGGCAGTCATCTGCTTGGAATCCTGCCATATCTGGCAGCAGATGTTCACAGAAATCTTCTGCAAAAAAAGTGTTTCTCCAAATCTTACTGAGATTTTTTGTAAAAATATTTTCTGAATTTAACTTCTTGCACATCCAGTCCCTACTTAACTCATTCCAGTGTTTTCACCAGCAGCAGCCATATATATTTTTCTCTGTAGTATCCCATGTTTCTTGCAATACAGAGATCATTTTAAAGTCCTTTATTTAAGAATCCATCACCTTGTCCTCATTCAAAAGCCTGTTAAAGCACTGCTTCTCTTTAAATGCACAGAAGTGATTTTAAGAAAAGAAAATCCTCAAACCCAACATTTCTAGCCTTAACATTTTCCAGTGGCTCCAATCCCCTGTGTATCAGAGTCAGAGATTAGAGGTAGGGAACACCTTTATTTGGGTATCATCTTAGGTAAGGACACTGTTAGCATTAAACAACTTAGAGGCAATAATGTTTAGAGATTACTTTTACACCTGTCCATCTTCTATGTTGTATAATGTTGACAGCTTCTTTTCCCTTCAGCAACGGTCTCCTGGAGTTTGTATATGGTTGGGATTTTTTGTCACTGTTACAAAATGGTTATCCACTTTTTGCTTCTAGCTGAGCCTTAGTATGGCTTCTTTAATTTAAATCAAATGTGCATGCTGTTTTTTTCAGCACAATTAAAGACTAGCTCCTGATAGAGAAATAGCATTAGAATGAATTAATTGTTGGTACTAGTTTGATACCAGATACAAAGAATCTGTTTTTAATTAAGTGTCCCTCTGGTGAAAATGCTGTGTTATAAAAATGACAACTCAGCATGCATATGAATACTGCATTATAACTTCGATGTCATGTTTGCATAGTTTACTGTTTTATGAAATGTATTGCTGTGCTCTGCCCTACTGGAATTGAATTAAATTATGAAACTCAAGCTGGCACAGAAATAATGGTCTGAGGATGTATACAACATTAGACTCTTTCCACTCTTCCTAGTAATAAAGAAACCGAACTGTCATCTGGTTTGATTTTTTGGAGGAAGTGGGACAGTTTAGAGAAGTCAGGAGGGGTGCTCCCATACACTTTAATACTCACATTGCACAATGATATAAAATTCTGAAATAACTTTTGCCTGGCTGGAGGAACATTCAGAGAAAGTGCTTCGAACATAACAAGCAAGATCTCTGTTCTTACGAATTTTCTTTTAAACAATAGTGAGGTATTATCAATGCAGCTGTGACAATACAATTCAGGACAGAAAACAATGGAAATATGTTTCTCCTTCAAAACTGAGACTGAGCTCTTAAGATCAGTAAAGTCCCAAGAGACTTTTTACAGTCACAAGGCTTTAAATTGGGGTGTCCCAGCTATTTCAGGTGAGGAGAGTTTTCTGCTTACCTGCTGTTTCCTCATTTCTCCTGCTTTTCTCTTCATCAGCTTCTGCACTTGAAATTCTCAATCCAGTTTTTTGGATTCTTGCTCTGATTTACGCAAGGAATGAAGACTTAGTTGAAAACTGATTGTTTCATGTGTGACTATATGGTACTTAATGGACTTCTCTGAGGTATTTGCTGGTGACTGAAGTGTTTCACTTATCTGGCTAGGCTTTTGAAACCTCAGTGTTTTGAAATTATTGCAAAATAATGAAATAAGGCTGCTTAATATGCATGAAATTTTTTTTCAATTTTATCTTAGAAAAGATCATTACAATTTTCTTGGAAGGAGTTAGGTTATATTTCAAGTGATGTAAAGGATTACGAAGGGTGCATGTCAACTTTAATCACCTAGAAAAGCTTTATGAGTTGTCAGAAATTGTGCGGCTTCTAAATAAAGCATTTCTCTAAATCACTGATCATTTTGTGGTTGACTAAATTGAATCTATCTTACGTGTCATCTGTGAAGGAAATTTATTACGAGTCATCTGTGAAGGATAAAACTCTCACAGAGATTTTTTTCCTTTTTTTCCCTTTTTCCAGTTAAATGAAGCATGTTTGATAAAATTTATTCTTTTTTTTTTTCTTGGGAAAAAAGAATCTCAGGCAGAAGAAATGTCCATGGCATTTCTTTAGAAGGCTGTTCTGTGTTTTCTTTGTCAGAATGAATGCCTACAGATCCTGATGAGCAACTCATGAATTGCTGCTCAGCCATCCCAGGAAAAGTTGCCTCACTTCTGTTTCAGGTGACAGCCTGTGTCTCTAGTCCACACTCCATCCCATCAACACCTGGAAGAGTCTTAGTAAATAGAGTATCTAAAATGTACCAGCTGACTTACAGGACAAAAACATGTGGTCCCTACATATTTGCAACATTCAAGATCTAATCTGCCACACAGAAACCATGCATGGAGAAGGTGAAAATAATTTTTTTAAAAAGGATGAAGGAAAATAACAGTAATAATACGGAGATCCTTAGTCACTGTTTTTGTCTTGAATTTGCAGAGGTCCTGATGAGGTCTCACATGACCCTATCAGAGGCTGATGTATAAAGTGCATAGTATAAATAACTTTGGTCAACTAATTCTCTATTGACCATTAAGTTGAGATAACTGCCTTAGACAAAATACCTGGTATTTTTATGGTGAGGTAAATCCACTCAGCATGATGAGCAAAATTTGAAAGGAAGAGAGATATTGAAAAAATATTTTAAAAAGTAGAGGAAGGGGAAAGAAGGTATTGTGAAGGAAGGTGATCGGAAATCAAACAAAAATGAACCGAATCCCAAAAAAAAACCCAGGAGGAAGAAGTATAAGAGATTAACAAAGGATGCAGAACATATGAAAAATGTAATAATTAGCCGGATTAAACAAAAGAGGAAAAAACCTAGCAGATATCTCTGCATTTTAAGTCCAGAAGTCTACAGTTTCAGGATCTGAAAAGACCCATCTTCATTCTCTGATATCTGTCTTTTCCATTATATTTCTCTGGAAAAGGTCTATGGAGAAGTGCCTGTAATGTGAGTTGTTATGTGCATTATCACTGAAGATTGTGGTGAGAAACAAGGGAAATATCCACTGATATTAGAAACAAGGTAGGACTCAATTGCACTGCAGAATAATAGTTTGGATGCTTCCAAACTACAGCAGGAATTTATGTGCTACCATTATATCTTATGATAATTTGTGTAATAACTTTGAGAAACCTATTTGAAGCATTTGAAATTTGAAACAGAACATTTATGCATGACTAAAAGTTTGGCAAGAAACAGAAAATCAGTACATGCAATAAACATATCATAGAAATGTGTGCCACAACATAGGTGAGTGGTACACAATACGCACAGATCAGGCTTCCACTTGGATAAATATAATAAAATACTTTTGTTAATGGATTAAATTATTACAGCGAGTGAGGCACCTGATAGGAACCATAAACTGAATCATTTGTTCCTTAGATATTTTTCCTATTGGAGGAAAGGTTCTACTTCTATATAAATGTAAGTAACAATAGTTTTCTCTCAAGAAACAATACTAAAAATGCTTAAAAATGCCTCACATTCAATCCAAATGGACAGTCATTTGCAAATACCCACATCAAAGTTGAAGACAACTTAATTTAGACTACTCATGAAATATACTATTACTCTCCTTTCATGCTCTTTTCATGAAGTTGGTCTGACTTCCTGTTTTTGGATCTTTTATCATTGCAAATATCTATAAATAGGATTGATAATAGAACCATAAAATGAACAAAATAAGCTCAGACAATGGTACTTTGAAGTTATCTCTAACCTTTTCATGTTCTGCATATTTTCTTTCTGGAGATTCTTCTGCTTTTAGGATATTAGTTTCCCCTGCATGTCATTCTTCATTTTATATTTTTAATATGATTATCAGGTTGGCTTCTGAAAAAAGAATTGCTAAACCATAAATGAGCAAAATTTTCATTGTGTTTTAAATTCTGCTTGGTCACAATAGTTGTTGCTAATGTTAGATGTGATTTAGAGAAGCATGTCAAGCATATCCTTTCATATGGAAAAGGGTAATCAATGAAAAAAGAAATTAATAGCTGAGAATCAGGGACATATTAATGACTTACAGGAGCAAAACAGAAAAGTAAAAGCTTTCAGGGTCACTATAACAGCCTTGATGTTGCCTCACACAGCTACAGCAGCAGATTTTCTGGCTTGTTTGTGAATTAAGCAGTTTTGCAGTTTGGCTGAAGATTCATCTTCCCTAATTTAAATATTAAAAGTTGCTTAAATTCAAGTTAGACTCTCCAGGGGCAAAATCTAGTCGGTGAGAAACAAGCAACTAGTTTAATCTGAAAGTGGTTGTATTAAGACAGGCTACATGAATTGTTTTCTGAAGTTATGTGCTTTCTTCTGTTGGTCTTAAAGGAGAACACAGTGACTTGGACTACTAAAATGAGGAACCTTAGATTACAGAAGATTAATCCCATTCTTGGTGTATTGCTACAAATCAATTGGTATTTGAGTCTGTCAGCTTTATTAGGAAAAAAAAGAGTCTTGAAACAGATTTTTTAAAATAGTTGTATTATTTTTATATTGCATGTTTACAATTTTATATGTAACTTCAGTGGAAGAATTTATTTTTTTAAGGCATTGCTTATATTCTGGTAACTAAAAAAAGGTAGCACACATAAGAAATGCAAAAAAACCTTTCAAAACAAGATTGAAGCTTGTGGTTATTTATCATTCTCTGAATGATAAAATTAGACACAGTCTGCTGAGTTAAAAACTGCTTAAGGGTGCCACCAGAGAGAAAGGTACAAAATACCAATGGCTGCTATTTTAAAAAAAGTCTTCCTCTAGGAAGTCTTGAATCCACCTAATCGTCGGCAATGACTTTTAAGCCTCAAAAATATGTTTGTATATTCCAGATACAATTGTTGGTAGAGTGGTGTTATATATTCTTGTTATCTTGTAATGTTTGACTCCTCTTTAAAAAAGATTCTTCTTGAGAATACCAGTGGCACTATTCTCTCCTGCTTTCAAACGCAGGAAACTTCCTTTTGATAGCCAGACACAAAATCACAAATTATTGATTTGCAATGCCAATACATTTGTATTCTAATTTTCTTTCTGTTTCTTAAGAAAACGTGGCTTGCAGAAAAATCCTTGACTTCCCTAAATAAAAATCCAGATTAATCTGTGACATTTCCTCAGGTGTGAACAATTTGATTTCTCTATACAAAAACATTTAGCATACAAATGAGCGTGAAAATTTGAAAACATCAACACTTATCCCTCTTATATCTGTGAAATTATTAAAAGGCAATAATCATGGAAGAATTTGAAGAGATTTAAAGAAGCAAGGTATGTTTTTAATAAATTCATCTTTCACAGCAGCGAGTAGGAGAGGGGGAAAGTACTTTGACTTAAGAAAGCCTGACAGAAAAGCTTCCATATATGCTTTTAATGGGACTCCAGTTTTTAATTTCAATTTATAACAAGGAGTTTCACATAGATATCCACACTACTCACTTTCTCTCTTTTTTCCCACAATAACTGGGATGTAGAAAGGAAACATGATCTTTATTATTAGATCATCCTTCAGGAGGTAGGACAACCACCTGTTCAAGGAGGCTGTAGTCTTCTTCCAGAGTTGTGAAATCTCCGTTCTGGTATTTGAAACCAGGGTTTTACTTGATGCTGTCAGCATGTTGAGTACCTATTCACCAGCATAACTGGAAAAAACTTTCACAGGCTGCTGATAGCTTGCAAATTTGCAGAATAATTGTGCCTGGGTAGAATCATTCCGTCCTTTCCACAGCCAGTATCTTATATTTCTGATCTTTGCTGGCAGTAAAGTTTTGTAAGAAATTGTGAACAAGACAAAAAATAAGAGATTGTGGAACTGGAAAAGTAACAATAGACAATAGAACCATATTTCAGTGGCTCAGCAATCAGTTGATGTTAGGCCATACTCTGAGTATATGGTAAAGATGATAGGTGAATATGCAGAAACTGTGAGAAGAAAAAAAACCCTGATATTTGATAGGTTTAATGACTGGGTGAGAAATCTGTTTAGTTGCAACAACATTGTTGTGAGGAAACACACGGCCAGTTAATTTCAGTCACATATTTAATGATCAGTGGTTTCCTTACACTACAGTAGAATATCAGTTTAGGCGCTTATTTTTGTTGGATTCAACTTGTCTAAACAGCAAGGCAAAAATACTAGCAAATATGAAATGTGATGCACAAGTGCAGCTGATAGATACACATAATAAGCCCTCCATTACTTTAAAAAGAATTCTGCTTTCCATATTTTTTTCATTATCTTGATATATTAAAACTTTTCTTAGTTATATCCACATTCTGTATCTTTCACCACCCTGCTATCAGAAATTGGTAACACAGAGGGAACATTTCATGAGATCTGACAAGAGATAAATACTGCATAAAAAATGGCATTTTGTTTCCAGCATTGAACTAGTGAGATGCTTGGATTTTTCTTATAATTTCTGGTAACTGCAAGAGTAAGTGATTTCACTTTAGTTTTCTTGGGCACTAGTCATAGGCAATTTTGGTATTGAGCTAGACAACATGCAGAGAACAGAAATACAGTTCCCATCTCAGAGCTCACTCTCTAGTTGGAAGGAAAGAGTGAGCAGATGGATAGAGTCTTATAGGAACCACGATGTAGAAGTGAGACAATCCACATTCTAAACAATGTCAAGTTTACTAAAAAGTTTCCTGAATGTATTATGGTAAAAGAAAATTTCTAAGGATAATTGTCTTGGTTTAGGGCAAATTTTAGGAGGAAACCTCTGGAGGGGAGTCTCCTCTAGGAAAAGCCAATTCCAACTAGCTTAATATCCAGCACAAGCAGGAGGGACGATTGGGGATACAAAAAAGTCATATGGCCAACCCAGGACAATAATTTAAAATGCAATTGTGTGTGCAGCTATTCACTTCAAAAACACTTCTTCAAATGATTTGTTTTCAGCTGCCTGTTGCTTATGTTGCAACTGATGCAGAATGACAGAAAGCAAATACGTCTTATTTGAACAGACTCTAGAAATATGTGGGAATTAATTACTGGTAATAACAAAATGAACCCATCAGAAAAAAATATTTTTTGTAATAAACATTTGAGCAGATAATCATATATTGTAGTAATAAATAAATAAATAAATAAACCAAAGAAAAAAATGTTTGTGATGAAACTTGAGTCCCTCTGACTCATATGAGAAGTCAGAAGTTTAGAATATGCACCTAAAAATTAACATCCTATATAGTCGAGGAGCACAAACTATTTTATTGTACTAGAGCTCACCTGCATGTAATTTGCCACACCAGTTGAACTGTTCCTGTATTTTTCACCCAAATTTCTTACTTCCCTCCCTGGGATTCTTTCAGAAAGTGACAGACAGTAAAATATCCTGGAAAAAAAGAAGTGAGGTTATCTTCATAGCAAGGGCATTGAATAGGTAATTACTATCAACTACTGCTGATTTTGGCTAACTTTGAGGTTGACTTTGACCTTGGGTTTACATCTGTTTCACCATAAACTAATCTTTGGACATTTTTACGGATACATTGATCTCTTCCCAGAAAAGCTACCCAGTTTGTTACACTAAGAGGATGTTGGTTGTAATAATGGAGGAATAAACAAAACTGTTGACTTGGAAGCATCAGTGGAAAGCAATTACTTTTTCCAAAAGCAATATGTCTTATTAAAAGAACTAAAGGTTTCCTGTCAAAAGAATAAAGTATTCATTAATTTGTTGAAACTATGTCTATTTTATTTCCTTTGAGTGGTTTGTGTTATGGGATTACCATTAAATTATAGTCATTATGTCACCATCATGACTATTTATTCAGACCAGCGTGAGTTGGTGTAGTCTCTTTCACTCCTAAAATGTCATTTTGCTGAAGTAACCATGTTTCGTTCATGCCAGCCTAAGTGTGATTGCCTGTGCACTGCCACATGCCCAGCCCAGGTGATGCATGAGGACAGCACTGTGCTATTGGGTGGCTGCTTCCCTCTCTGCAGCTCCACCTCACCACAGAGGTGCCAGGAACCGTGTCCCTGCTCCCGTTCTCAGCGCAACATCCTGCTTCGGTGACTCCTCCTATTCCTTGTGAGGAGAGCTGCCTATCTGATTTTGGAGCTCTGGCAAAAAGCCTGAGCTCATTGATTACAGATCACTGTTAATAAAGAGCATTTGTAATGCAGCAGTGGTGATACAATCTCCACACGCCAGTTCATGATGGCCCTTCAGTCCCCACAATTAAGTCGTCCAGCAGGCATGCCCCCTGGTACAGCTGCTCTGTCAATCTCATTTTGTACTACAAATGATCTTAGACCCAGTGTTTGACATGGGGTTTTAACACCAAAGAAGGCAATTCTGCAACTTCAAATGAGCCTAATTGGTTGTGCGCTCAGGCGTTCACTCAAGCTGCTTCACTCCATCAGAGAGAGATTTCCAACTAATTGAACAGCTCAGAAGGAAAAGAACCAGGGAAATCACAATGCACTGGGCTGCTTGAGAGGTTTTCTCATGATAAAAAACCTTCAAAATAAGATTTTTTTTTTGTTAAAGCAGCCACCTGTCAATCTAGAAAGAGGTTTCCTTGGTGCAGAAGCTCTTAATGAGGTATGACCTAAAAATCTCTGGCTATTAATAGCACAATCTACAGGTAAAGGTAATTTTTATTTTTATATATAAAAGTGTTTATTTCAGATTGCTACATTATTTTGTGTAGACTGGAAAGCTTTTCTCACAGCATGTAACAATTACGTGGTGACAGGCAGATGCCACACATTTCTTACCTGAGCAATGCCATTTAAGAAATTATTACTGTTGAAGTGTGTGAAGTTATTCATGTGTACAAGTGTTGGGACTGGGCTGGGTGAGATTCTGATCACGTAAATATTTGCCTTTCTTCTTTTTTTTTTTCAGAGCTGAATTTAAATTTACATGTTTGTTCTAGGAAATTATGAATCACATTTCTCTTCTCAATTGCACCCTTTTTACCTCTTGTTTTCACTCTACTTATACAAATAACTTTCTTTCAAAGGTCAACTCAGAGACTTTTGCCCTATTGTTTACATTCTGTATGTCTAATAATTTCATATCTATTCCATGAGTGACTCAAAAATATAATTTATGTAATATTTGTATTCAACATCGAAGGTAGTAGTTCACATCTGAACTGATGACAACTCAGTATCAAATTTTTTACAAAAAAAAAAAGAAAAATAGAACAGACTAAATAATACATATTTATTTTCTTTCTGTTTAAAATTGGAAGAAACTGAAGAGATTTTCTTCAGTGAATGTGAGCACAGAACTTCATTACTGAAATGATGATGTGTTCTGGTGAGGAGCTGATTAACCTTCTCTAATAAAGATCTTCAGAAGCTGTTCAGTTCTAAGTATACAAGTCCTCTGATTTCAAATACCAAGTTGCCTTTGTTGCTGTTTGGATTGCGGTGGTCTGGAGGGGCTGAGCCCACCCTTAAGTCCCTGTTGAATGGCATGTACACTTTAGTCAAGGACAATGCTTACCCCCATGAGTATACAAATCTGAAAGCAAAAGAAAGAGGTGTGTACATCTACATGGATACACACACACACACACACACACACACACACACACACACACAGATATAAAATATAAACTAATTGTTCTAGCTTGTGGAAAATGCCAGAGGGTCTAAGGCTTACACCTGTACATGATTGTTTTTCAGCAATATTTACACAACTGGATTCTTAAATAGTTATATATCTCAGTAAAATAAGACCTCATTTGACTATAGGGAATGCCAAGCTCCAAAAAGTCAAAGGGAGTGGTTCTTGTTCCAAAACGAGGTAGTTATAGCAGCACACATATAAGGTTGTGCCCTTTAAAGCCTGGTAACAGTGAAAGAACCCAAAGAATTTTAGCTGCAGTCTCATCAACACATATATCCTAACATTTTGCAGACATCTATCCAACAGAGACATTCTTACTTGGCTTCAGTGAGAGCAGAATCAAATACTCCGGTTTTATGATCAAAGACTAAATTCTTTCAGTTGAAATAAACAGTGCAGAATAATATCTGCTTGTTCAGAATGTACCTTTCCCAATCACCTGAGGTGCTTTGTTGCTCTTGCATTGAATTATCACTCAGGATTTTAAAATTCAAGCAAATGTAAGAGGATATAAACATAACATGGTTGCTTAAGTGAAATATCCTTTTATTTCAGGAAATAAATTAAATTAAAACATCATGATGCTTATCTCTCTGAGGATATGTTTCATTCTGAGCTATACTTCTAAAATATTTATGTGCAAAATCTAAAGGACCATACTATACATATGATATCAAATGCACTTGTAATACAATAGTAAAGACAGTAATTGTTAAGTGCCTTCTAGGTCCCCTAACAGTGGGGTGGAGCTGTAGCTACAGAGATCCTTATTGCTGAGCTCAGCAGACAAGCTGCCCCGTGATTCCAGATGTTTCTCTTTTTTTTGGTGGGGGGGGCAAAGGACCTCCCAAGATCAGAATGTCAGCATGTCTGAGGCAGGGAATCCACTCCGTGACACTGGAGACTCAGTAGTCCTAACCCTATAGCTCTGCAAGAAATTCAGTTGGATCCTCAGGGGCAGATGGACTAAACAGAGCCCTGTTGTCAACTTCCCTAGACAATTACATCTGGCAAAAATCTCATGTTTAATTTTTATGCACACACACAAAATATATATTTTGAAACTAAGAGGAAAAAAAAAAAACCCCCCCCCCCCCCATGAAGCTGAAAATCTCAGGCAGAAAAACAGCTGCACTCGTTTGTGCTGTGAACTGGCTGAGTCAGCCCTTAAACCAAGCCCTAATTAATTTGTGCGCACGGTGTATCCAACAAAGAATGGCAACAGCCAGAAGAATGGATTGAGTTGAGGGGGATTAGTCTCTAGCAGAAAGGGTGGCTGAGAGAGAGAGCCTGATGATAGCTAATTGTTGCAAGGAAGACAAAAATAATGGGCAGTCTGCAAGAGAAAGAGAAAAGAAAGGGCTGGTAGAAGTAGTCATCAGGTGTTTGCAGTGATGAATTTCATTGCCCCAGCTGTTTATTCTGGTGTTGAGCCTTAATGCCCATTTGGAATGGGCACAGCAAGAAGCCTTGTTAAAATAATAAGATTTGAGCGTGTAATGTATTGATGGAGTCAGAAGTCCATGCAAATGTCTCTTTCACAGGGGTCATTTGGTCTGACTGGAGTGTGGGGTTCAGTCACTGAGCCTTGGAAAAAAAAATGGACAGCTTGATATTTTCACACAACAGCTCCAGCAGACCCTTGTCTGTGCTTAACACAGCTTGCCTTTATAGTAACTGTTTCAGTGGGTGATGTCTGAAGAGATATTTGCCATGCAAGACGTGCTCATTCTGTTAAGATCCTGTTTTTCACCTAGGAACCATGGCACAGTGTTACTAACACACTAGAAACCTGGATGTAACTCCACAGTTTTGTGAGCCTGCCTAGCTAGAAGTGGAAACAACCTAAACATAACTCTGTGGTACCATTTCTTATAATCCAAACAATTAATGTTTAATATTTGATAAATATGCAACATATTAGACTGCCCTTGTGAATGTCTTACTACACTTTCTACTAGCTCTCGGAGTCACTGTAAATTTGCCAGCAGGGAGTACAACTGAAAATCAAGTCCCAAATATTGCAAATTAGGCACTGAAAACTGATGGCCTGCAAAATCCTGACTGTCTGATCTCAAAAAACTTTTCATTGTTTTGCTTTACTCATCCATTATGTCAGGACTAGCTTAAAGTTGTTAATTGAGAACTGTTGAACTGTGCTTTCTGGAGAAAGAAGCTGCAGTTCTGAAACAAACCAAAATATTTTCTGTGACTAGAAAGTCACCCCATTTAGGAAAAGATATGGGAATGTTGTGCATGATGTATATGCAGATAAGCCATAGAAGCGTGTTTATGCATATGAGGATATATGAACGTTTCATCCACAATAAATGTCATCAGTGACTGATAACAGGCAAGGGAAACTATCAGATATTTAAGAATTAATGCTTCAAAATAACAGAAAAAATAAAGTCTTATTGGCCATATAGTTCAGCAAGAGATAAGGGTAGAACAGCTATCAAATACCACGCAAAAACTACTATCAATTCACAAGATTGTTAATCCAAATCTAGCATAAAAAGGCAATTTGAATCAACACAACTGGAAAGCCAACATCTACCATAAATCAAAGTTAACTTATGAATTTCTCAGTCATAATTTTTGTTTTGTAAGAAACATATACTGTCCTAACATGAAAAGAGATAGTGTACTTCGAGTATTCAAGCTGACTAGTCTTCTGATCAAAGTCATGTAAAAGCTTATATCTGCATAGCCAAATAACAAATTAAAGCCCATTTACATAATCAATGTCAGCTGATGCAGTGAAATGCATTATCATATACAATGTAAGGGCTCAGTACCACAGTAGGTTCTGGTTAAAAATAATTTAATTAAAAATATAATGGAGTTCATGTGAAAGAAATTAAACTGGTTGGCATCCAAATGGGGCAAAAATTCTATTCAGGTTCTGACAGGTCCTATTCATGATTGATATATGCCTCCTTTCTATTGTGATCTAGTAGAAAATCTAAAATATAAAATCATGGCTTAGGAAATGATAACAAAAAATTGAATGACAATAAAATTCCGAGGAAAATATTGTCTAAGAATGAACTTTTTTTTTTATGGAATGTGGAACAAACTAAGATCTCAGAATCTGCTTGAAGAACTTATACTAAGAATTTATACATCCTGCACTAAAAAAACCCAAAAAAACAAAACAAAACAAAAACCTAAAAAACCCTTTAAACTATATTTACTTTAATTTAATATTTCCTTTTAATGCAAGTTGTTTTTTTAACCACCAAACAAACAAACAAAAAAAGTATCTTTTTCTCAAGCTGCAATTTTCATCATTGCCTCTAACCTCTTTCTTCCAGAATGTAATCACAGGAAAATCTTTATTAAGATGGAAATCTATATTCAGAAGAGACCTGAGCTCATTATTTTTTCTCCAAGTTTGCTAATATAGGACCCCTGAGTAAGTCTTGCTTACCAGATGAGAGGCATTGATCTGGGCTTTGGGGATATGAAAAACAATCCAGAACCACAGTAAGGAATAAGCACAAGAATGAATGAGAAATATCTTCTCAGGGTAGGAAGACAGCACAACAGGCAGCTTTATTGAAAGGTGTATAATCCACTATAGAAAAAGCAAACTTTAAAACCACTGAAATTTTAGAACAGTCACCAGAATTATTGGTTGGGTCATTTGTTAATCTTTGCTTGGATAAATAAAACATATTGAGTTTACAGAGGAAAACGTTCTGAGCTTGGATAGATATTCAATCTAACACAATCATTTTTCAATATCTCACATTCCCCCAAACACAGCAAAGCTGAAAATACATTCAAATTACTTGAAATGTTGCTTTGAAATAGTGCCATACAGCTTCACCTGATGTTCAGACATGGCCAGGACTAATTCCTGGCCCCAACAGCAAACTGCACAGGACAGCTACATACATAAAGTCAACGTCATACATACCACCCTGCCCACAAACCCTTGTTCAGCCTGTTGGGTGCAGATCACAGCCTGTGCCCCTCAGTGGACCGCTTACACCTACGCCCTGGCAAAGTTGTGCCGATGAGCACAGCCAAAATTAAACCATGGAAAATTCAGGCCCTAAGTCTACTGGGACTGAGGTAGACAGTATTGTCACAAAAAATTAGCTTTGCTTCTCCTTGTTTTTTCCCTGTTCATTACTGAATGCCCTATATTTTGAATCTACTTGTCTTCTTGTCTGACTGGCACCACAACCAAAGGGTTAAGGACAAAGTTCTGCTCTAAGGTTTGACGTTAACCTGGTGGGTTTGGGCTACTGAATTAAGCTGTTTATTGGGGCCAGAATCTCCCCACTTGACCTAGTTGTAAAGTGTGCCAACTCTCTCCAGGATGATCCTTTTCCTCTAGTTGCCACACTGCAGTCCTGGGTGAGGTTCCTCTCTGAAGAATATGAACTGGGTAAGACGGGTCCAGACGTCTGTACCTTTGGTTGTTTATCTGTAAAACAGTTTTAACACCAAACAAAGGTTCTTAAACAATATAAAGATATTTTCCTTTTCCAGGAATACTGTCATATCCACTCCATTTCTGAGGAATTTCTGTCTTGGCAAGTGATCTTCATCACTAGCCATGTTATTATCTCTGCCCCACTCACAAGTACATCTCTAAGCTCTCTCTATGTGAGAAACCCCTAATCCAAAGTTTAAGCACAACCAATTACAGCCTCAGATGTTTTCTTCTGCAAAGGAACAAATTATTTTGTGTCTGTCCTTCAGCTGCCTTGGCTCACCTTGGGTCCCCTGGCATATATTGAGCTACTGGACTTGGGGCAGTGAACTTCTTCCCTCCTGCCAGATTGAGGCAGCATCTAACAGTTTGTCCAGCTCTGACTGTGAGATGGTCTTTTTTATGTGGATGTAATGGATGAGGACTCAGGGGCAAACAGTTGACCATTTCATAACACAGAACCTGTGATATGCAAAGGTTTCATGGAATAAGGACTTATGTTTGATTTCAACTCTGCACTCTCTGTCTGTTCTAATATTCTTTCAAATTGTGTGACAGGTTTGAGAGACACGGCAAGAGGAAAGTGCGCTAAGAGGAGTACAATAGTTCTCTTTTTCTCCAGGAGCAGCACTAACAAGAAAAGACCATGTTCCTGGCACAGTCCCATAGTAGACATTAATCTCAGCCCTCTGGGATGATAAGGGAATGAGGCACTTGAAGTCACAGTGCATTTTCTGGGAATTGCTTTTAATAGTCCAGCTAAAATGACAAAACTGACCAAATCATGGAACAGAGCAAGCCAGAAGTGTACTATTTAAATTGTTATTTCTTGGGATTTTGCTTTCTCTATTAAAAAAAATAGTATTAAATGCTGTCTTTCAGTCTAATCATTCTTGCGTGTTTTCCTACATTGCCTGTGCAAACATTTATGAATCACTTGGTATTCTTTTTCCTAATGTGACCTAATGGCAAGAGCCTATCAACATTTCTCAAGAGACTTTGGAGTTAAAAGTGCCAAAGCTTTCAATGGACATGCAAGCAATCTTTTTTGTATATTAGTTTTTTTTCTCCACAGACCTAGAAAGCAATGTGATGGCAAAAATTTATTTGTGAAGGCTAGAGGAACATGCTGCAGTTGAATAGAGGGCAAATGGTTTGTGGTTTTGCTATGTTCCTCAAGTCACTTTTCTTTGTCAGAATACACAAATATTGGTGTTGGTTTTGGTTACTTGGCACTGTTCAAATCTTAATTTATCAGATTTTTTTCATTCTCTTGGCTTCTGCCTACTTAATGCATCTCTTTTGGGGATTAATGCTCTGGATTCCTCTGTCAAAAAACAAAACAAAACAAAACAAAACAAAAAAAAAAAAAAACCCAAAGAACAAACAAACCCAGTCAGGTTGCAGCTGGAATGAAAGGCTCAAGGTTCTGCCACTCAGCTCTGATCACAGGACCAGAAAATTAAAAAAGAGGATTTTCTGGTTCTGGTGTGTACCAATTTTTCTGCATTTTAAATTTTAATTTTTTATTACATTCATTTCTAAAAGGAAAAAATCATGTTGTCTTATTACTGGAAGGGTACACAACAGAAATTAATTTAGAGGACAGAGTGGTTATGGAGAAATCAATAAAACATATGTTTGCAGAATACAGCCCATAAATCTATCTGAGTCTGTATACACTCAGAATAATATAAGATCACCTATCACTTCTTTTGGGAATTTTAAGATCTTTAAGTCTCTTGTTTTAAAATCTTGGGTTGGATATGTACTTGGATATCCAAAATGTAAGAAGAGTCTCAGACTTCATTCATTGAGTGCAAATATTCAAATCAATGTAAACTGTGACACGAATTGAATTAAGCCAATCTGATATGCAGATGAGCATCAGAGCACACATCCTTCAGGCAGGTAACTGTTTGAAAGTACTTTCTGGCACAAAACAAAACCCCTAGTTTAAATATTGAAATGCTATTTCTCCCCTAAGCAAAGAACATATGTCATACAAGAGATATTATTCTTACTTATTAGTATCATGGAAAGTTAACATATTGTGAAGCCAAATGCTATTTGTACATATTGGAATAACTTGATGTTATTTCATTTTGAAACTGATATTGAAAGGGTTCTTGTTTGATGCTGATTTTTATTATTAAATGTTGTGATACCTGATGGGACTTACATAAAAGCGATATGTGAGTATATGATATCATTACTAGGAATCTTGTCAATCAGTGTCAATGATTGAAAGATAAAACCAACAAATTATATTAAGCCGTTGGACAAATCCTTGGGGTTTTTAGCCTTCCACTATTTTAGTTTTGGTTTTATCATATTTCTTTTGCTTGCACGGCTTGCTAACTATGTAGTTTCTATGGCAACATCCATTGACCATTGAAATGATGAAAGCCACAGCAACTCTCCTGCCCTGAAATCCCTCATGCTGACAACACAACTCCTGTTTTCTTTGTCCAGTGTTGCCCGTTACTTACATGATTGGCTCATTTGTCAAAATACTGGAGCTGTTTGCTAATTACTTCGAAATCTGATAATTGCAAGACAAGACATATAAATTTCAGGGTACCTGCAGATTCCCATTGGAACAAAAAGTTAAAACAGAAATCTCTTTCTTGTACCAGAACTATAATTTCATAACTGTGGAAGGATTTGAAAAAATGTATTTTGATATTGAGAAAAAAGAACTACATGAACATTGGTGGGGAAAACCCCAAAACCAAAAAACTAAATCAAACAAATCTGAGTTTATTTAACTTAATTCTAAGGTTTTTTAACCTCTGGACTGATCTGGTTTTTGGGTCCTGAATTTGATTCTAAATTAGCAGCAAACGGGATGCTGGACCCAAGGGAAGGATGTAGGAGGATCAGGAAGTGGTTCTGGTCATTCAGTGGGTGGCACTTAAGCTTTGTATCTCACTGAAACAATGCTTTATCACGAAGTCAGTGAGCCCTTTACTGTTGGAGGTGACATGTTCCAGCTGAAATAAATAACTAACCACTGATGGTAATTAAAGAGCTGCCAACACTTAATGAACATCTGAAATAATAATTCATGTTGGTTTGGTGGGAATTGTATTTTTCCAAATTAAATTCTCCAAATGGTTATACCATAGGAAGCAGAATTGTAAAATGGAAGATGGAGACACATACTCCAGACTTGGTTATGCGGGTAAAAAAGCCTGTGGGGGTGTTTGTTTTGTCCTGCTCTGTCTCACCCCAGCCCAGTGTGGGCAGAGAAACAGTGAAATCTTTGGAGAGCAGCTGTGATCTTTTACTGCGGACTGCTTTCCAGAACTTTTCCTTAGCTCTCCAATCTGGGTGGCAGCAGGCAGCATGAGTGCATTGGTATAGACCGTGAGGAATGATGATTTTTTCTGGTATAGAGTGATGATTCCCTAATTAGATTTTTCTTTTAGAGTCAAATGTTTTCTTGCTGTGAACTTTTAATTACTCTGTGTATTTTGGACTACATCTAACACTTACCTCATTTTATAAAATTTGTTGTTGATAAAATGCTGGGAAAATTGTGGAGTAGCAATCAAAATCAAATGAGTCCTGATAAACTGCAAAGGTCCTTGACAGTTTTCAGGGCTTTTCATTTTTCCATTTTATAAAAGCTGGTTTGAAAGCAATCCAGACACTACAAAAATTCTTTACTGTGTGCTTTTATATTTGCCTCAACAGTGAAAAATATGACTTTCGGGAGTTTTAGTTGATTGCTGGCATGATTTAACCTTTTTAAAAGTAGCAAAGTAAAGGAAAATGTAGAGAGGAGTAAAACCCAAGAAAGTCAAAATACATTAAGAATTTACATATGCACAAAATGCTTTGAAAGATCACAGTTTCTGATGTTATTTTGCAGAATCGCAGTACAAAAAGGGTGGATTACCAGTACTGTCAGCCTGGTCAACACAAAGCAGCACTGATGAGAAGGAAAAACAGAGAATGCAACTTTAAAGTTACTCCATTGGAAGAGATTAAGTTCTGCAGAAGGTTAATTGATTATACTCTGAATGATAATGGTTTGGTTGGGTTATTTTTTTCCTGGTCATGTGAATTTCCTTGTTTATGGAAGGGATAAAATAAAGCCACAAAATGTGGAGTTATGCAGAAAGGTAATATTTTGTTTGGTCATAGCTGGTTAACTAATTAACTTTGGTTCATCTTCCAGCTGGCTTCATGAAACACATTAACTGACTTGGCTTTTTTTCAATATGGAAAAGTTTTAACTGCAACTGGCCAGCTCTGACTTTCATAGCTCTTCAGCTCAGCAGTGGACATAACTGATAAAAACCTGAGTCACGCAGGAAAAATACAGACAATTCTCTAATAGGGCAGCTCCTGCCTTGCTTGACATATCCTAGGGCTTAGAGGAACTCAGCAGGAACTGAGATCACTCATGAGTCTGGAAATAGCTGACATTAATTTTTATTTATGAGATTAGCAACCACTGGCAAACAGCGCCTTGGACATGCTGTAGCCAAAGGTATCCTACAAGATTGTGCAGCGCCCATGACGTTTGGGACCTTGCTCTCTAGCACTAAGCACTGGGTACAGGTTTGAATTGACCTCTTGTGATACATGTGGGCTTAAATGAGTCTAAATTCCCAAAGTGCTTGGAGGATGTTGATTGCTTATTGGATTTCAAAACACAAATTCTGACCATTTCAAATTTTAAAATGGAAAATACAGGTATTTTAAGCATGTGGTGTATTAGGAAGTGGCAATTTGCTGGCTTTTATCATCTCAGTGTTATTTAGTATTATACTTGAATCCCTAAAGTTTCATGTAGACTTCATGTGTTAAATCTAATAGCAGATAAATCAGAAACATATGCTTGAGTGCATAGAGACCATCTGAAACAAGCCAACAGCAGTCAGTAGGATTGCACAGGTACAGTGCACCAAAGAGTGTGAAGCCATCAGCTTTCTTTTGCTATCACATCAAATATGCTCCTTAAGGCAAGTCACTCAATCTCCAGTTTCTTTGTGGAAACTGACTACATCTATTAGGGGGTGTCCTGGGTTAGGGCAAATATTTAGGAGGAAACCTCTGGGGGGGTCTCCTCTAGGAAGAGCCGATTCCAATCGCCCCTCCCCCTACCGGTCCGGGAAGAATTTCCTTAGAGAAAAGTGGAAAAAACTATTTATTTAACACATAGAATATTTACAACTATAGGGAAAAATTGGGTAATATGAAAACAATGAAACCTCTCCTTCCTCTGAAGAGATGGTAGATTCAGAGTCCGTCTGAGTCCGGTTCAGTTCTCCAGTGGGGGGACGATTGCCGGGCCCGGCTGTAGAAGTCGGCGAGGGTGGGGGGGGGGCCCCCCGGGGGTTCCCTGGTGTCCTGGGCCCACGCGATGCCAGCCAGTCCCAGGAAGAGGAAAAAAAAAGAAAAAATATCCAGCAAAAGAAACAAAGTCTCTCCCTGCAAAAAGCCGGGAAAAATCCGAGGAAAAACCCTCTGCTGTGAGCTCGGGCAGCACCCCCACAACAGAGAGAGTAAAAAAAAAGAAAAAGAGATAACGCTGTCTGCTGGAATGCAGCCTCTCCGCTCTCTTGGCCTTGGTTCGTAGTATCCTGCAGACAAACGGCAAGTGGTTTTTTTTTTCCTCCACCTTCACTTTCACTGTCTTCCTTGGACCAACTTAAAGCTGCAGAACTTAATGTCCAGCATAAGTAAGGGGACGATTGGGGATACAAACAGGTCATATGGCTAACCCAGGACAGGGGGCAAGGGTTCTTCTCAAGGCTTATGCCATAGTAGCCAAAATCAGCTAGTCTCTTCAACCTAATGATATATTTGAACAGATGATTGTTCACTTGAGTATTTTGAAATGGGAGTGAGTTTCCGTGCAGAATCTGTTCCATCAATTTCATAGCTTGGATACATTGTCCTTAGCTAATGGATATCAACTTAATTGCTGCATGGAAACATTCCACTGCTGAACAGTTTTTGTCGTGGTGGTACGCTGTTTTCTGTAATCATCTCTCAAGAGTAAGTAGATGCTCATTTTTATATTTAAATTAATTCATAACTAGATGACTGTTTACTAGGGCATGAAAATCGAGAATCTAACATGATTTTTTCTGATGAGTTTGCCAAATTTGGTTGTTGCATAGTATAATTTTATTGGAAAAAATACCTAGATTTACAAATAGTCTACATTCATAGACTTCTTAGCCGTCACATTTAGTTAATGTTTTGGATAGTGAGTTTCATTGGATATTGTCTGGTGAATCTTTTACTACAGGAAAAAAACCAACACCACAGAATACTCTTTAGGGTAGTATTTTTACATCGCTTTTATGTTCAGTTTCAAAATAAGTAATAATCATTAAGAACCTTTCATAGTAAAAATGAAAGGGAACTTTTTCTTTAAGTGCATGCCCCTCCTTTTCATAGGTTAATGTAATCTATTGAATATCATATTGCCCATGATACTTTAAAATTTTATTTTCATTGAAACAGGACTGCATTGAATCTACAGCAGTTCTGATGCATCAGAAATCATTCATAAAGCTGTAGAACATTATACTGATACACCTGACTGCTTCCAGCTTGTTCAGACTCTGTCCTTACGTGATTCTTATGCACTGTTCTCAACATATAAAGGTATTATTGTTTCTTAGTAGAAATATTTATCTTACAGGGAGAAGATCCGCCAGAAAAGACAGTGAGTGCAGAGGCAGCCCAGGTGGTTTATACAGGCTGGGCACAACATCCTCATGGATGAACCTAAAAGATGCAAACAAGCTACACACACCAAAATAAGTATTTGCTGTTTAAACAAGGAGGGCGGTAACTGTAGTTTTGTTTTCTTCTTCCAAACAGGGGAAATATTTTCATAACACTTCAGACCAAGGGTGGCAGGAAAAGCATAGAGGAGCTGTTTTCTTAGTAAAACCCATAGCCTGAAACTGAAGATCTTTGCTCCACTCCTGGTTTTACCTCACACTGTAGACAAGTCGCATCATTACTCAAACATCTCTGCTTTCCTTCCCTTTCCATAAAATGTGGGTAGCAATGCTACCCTGCAGTTAACCACAGATATGTAAGAGTGCATTAAGATTCCTGTATGACAGTTCTCATGCAACTGCTAAATATTCTGTTATGTAATATAGATGTTCTTGCTTGTGGTTGTCGTTTGATGTTAAGCAAAGACTGAAGTAGTTTAAATACAGCACAGAATTATGGATGGATGATACAGAGACAAATGGTGAGGCAGCCCATCTGCTGCCCTCAGTGAAAAAAATTTTGTTTCAATGAGATTATATACTTTTATACAGATAGTTTCCTTACAGTTTCCTTCTTTGCCATTCTGTAAGATAAATTGGATCCCAAAGTAAATTACCTATATTTCCATCCATTAAATGGATTGTTTCTAGATTACGAAAAAGATAACCAGTTCAATGACATTGGGAAAAGACAAAGAGGCTCTTGAGAGATCTCAGTAGTCCATTCACTAGTAACTCTCTGGCCCATACCCAGCTATGAGCTGGCTTCCCTCTTGTCAGATATTTTATGACAACCAATTAAATCAATATGACTGTTGAGACATATGGCAACAATAACACTCTGAGTTGCTGCCCATTACCACTCCAGCTGGAAACCAAGAACATAAAGTATTTGTTATTTCTTATATCAGAGATTCACTGAATAATATATCCTTCTTAAATAAAAGATTCACTATAACTGTGTCAAAGGCAATTAATATTGTTGATGTTATCTCTGGAGCTGCAAACATATCCGCGCAGAAGAAGTTCTGCTTTTCTGCTGTCTGCAACCACATTCAGAAAATGTTGTCAGAATCTTAATGCACATCTGTTCTTGTCCAGACTTATTTGAAAATATTAGATATTAATCTCCCTACAGAGAACCCTGCGCAACAAGCCTTCTCCAGTGTGCCATTCTGGGGTTTCTGCTTCACGGATGACTAGGCAGTCAGATGCTGCAGGCTATGTTGAGAATTCACTAAACAGAAATTCTTTCAGTGAGCACTTTAGAGCAGTGATAGGTAGTCCTTAACATTCAAAAATTTACTTTGGAAACTATGCATTTTGCTCTCTTTATTTCCATGTCTGAACGGATTGTTCTTCAGGTGATGCTGTGTTGGTAGAGCTTGGCAGTTTTAGTGGAAGGTTTGACTCTAGAATTTCTATTTCTGATTGGTTCAGTGTATAAAATGGACATGGTCCAAAGTCTCCGATTAGTAAGTGGGGCTAATGACCAAAGAGGTTGATTAGGGATTCCCCTTCCATCCTTTTCTTAATTTTTTTTTCCCTTTTTCTCTTTTCTTGCTATATTGTAACTGTGATTTATTTGTTATATTGAATATGGTCCTAAGGCAGAACAATTGTGGACACATAGAAAGAAGAAAACCATGGGATTGCCCTATCAGTGACCATGAACCTGAGACATGGGAAATGGAACACCTAACCCACTGAACTGGCTTAGAGAGATTATGCCCAGAATTATATACCTCCATAGGCATCTACTCCATTCCAGGAATCTTGCTTGTGGTCTTGGAATTTTGCTAGATGTCTTATCATATATGTAGGCATAAATTATTTGACTTGAGCAATTGGGTGGCCAGATTCTTCTCAATTTCATCATGGTCCACCTGGAAAGCAAAAAATCACCAGTACATTAGCTCTGAGAAATGCTAGCTCTGCACTATTAGTGCTGAGTCTAGCACAAAGACCCCAAACCCCAATGGTTACAAAAGACTACCAGCAAAGGAAACACAGCTAAAAAGGAAAAGAAGAAGGTAAAGTGTGACTTCGATTTTATATAATTACCAAATTATTTTGGTAATTGCCTAGGAAGGCAGAAAACGGTTGACAGTTGCTTTCATAGCCTGAGAATATTAAAATTTTTACATCCTCCACTTGACAAGTATGTGGCATTCAATCCAGGCAGTAGTTCAAGGGATATCTTCTTCTCATCTGATTGTCACTGCCTGCCATGGAATGCGTGTCATAGAGGTAGGAGAACAAACAAGGAGGGACAAGACTTATAGCTGTAGGTGGTGTGATATCTCAGATATTCAGAACAGCCAGAAGGCATCTTAGTCCAGGCTTGTCATACAAGTACTGTTTCTGTGGGAAATAATTAAATAAAATATAAATTCCAGTAAAGCCTAAATTAGTTCCATAAAGCAAATATAGGTCTAAATTTTGAAAGCAGAGAATTTTTGCATACGTCCAGAAGCAAAGGTGAAGGAAGGCACATCAAAGGCCTGTTAAGATGTTTTGTGTGTCAAAACTATTAAGCAAGTGGTGAAATTGCTTTGTATAATACCTTCAGGCTTCCTTGAGCTGTTTTCCTTGAAATAGATACCATAGTAGCAGCCAGCTCTACCTAGTAAGTCTGAAGCCTGTCTTTTTCAATGTCCTAAAATATAAGTTGACTGTCTATGTGGAAATTTTGGATAATTTCTGACATTTAGTTAGACTGTTTTCTGAAGTTGTACCATTCATTGTCTGCAATCTGCTAACTCCATTAACTAGAGAGCCCTAATATCTGGTTTAGTGTGTTTGAATGAGAGTTTTAAAACTGTATTCTATCTTGTAAATTTTCTACTATTTATAATTAAAAGAGAAATGCAAAAGATATTTTAAAGGACACAAATGCTTTTAAAATATAGTGGCTAAGAAACACAGTAGAGACTAATTCTAAATGTTTTACTCATTTCTTTCATAATATTAATGAAAGGATAGGGATTTTCATAGCTATTTAAATAGCTATTTTTAGTTGTTAGCACACAGAATATTTTAGGCAGTTCTTTCTTACACAAATGTTTTCAAATGTGCACTTCAAAAGCATTATGTGTAAAAAAATATTACAGTGTTTTATATTAACATATTTGCATCTTTAATTTTTGCCACTGTCAGATCACATTAAGGGAAGGCTTTGTGTTTGAAATCATTGTTTCTCTGAAACTCCTTGATATTCTACAGACATCAGCCTTCCTTGGAGTACAACTGATTGTCTAATGTCTGTGTTTCACAAGGGAAATGAGCTGAGTATGGCTTCATAATTTTTTTTTTTTTGTGCGTGAAACATTATAAAGAAATAGATAATGATCACATGCAGTGTTCTATAACAAATGCTGGTGGTTACTCAAATCAAAACAGAGAATTTCTTTCTTATCCACTCCTTTAGAAAAACACTCATCTAAGTGGTTTGCTGAAAAAGGGCATTTTCATAGCATCTTCCTACACATGCAGACCTCTCTGTGTTTGACCAAGCTTAACATTGTTGTCAGTTTTCATAGGTGAATGAGAAAAATAAATATTTCTACTTATGCTTATGCTTCTAACATAATATTTATATTATGTAATTAAATTTGTCATTCCAGTTTCATTACCAGGGTCATTCCACCATGAAAATGCTAACATACTGATTTTCTGCGTTTTTTTTACAACTTTCAACACTTTGCCTTGCAACGTGTAGTCAGTAAGCCCTTGTGTTCCTAGAGGAAACACTATTTTACTGCCACTATAGAACTTCAGAATAGCCTGCATCGATCCTGAAGAAATAACTGAGAACAATATCAATTCAGGTAGTGTTAAAATATGTAGCTACATAATTATGCTGAAGTCTTATTCCAGTTGTCTTAGAATGGCTGTCATTTTCACAAAAAATTTTCACTACTTTGAAGAAAGTAGTGCCTCCCAGAGAGACATTAAAGATGTTAAAGAATGGGTGATACATATGAAAAACACCATCTTTAGATGTTGGATTTTTATTTCTATCAATTCAGCATCTTTCTTGGAAATTGCTATGGTACAAGTCACGTCTAATACTTTGCTTTCATCTCTAATTTAAAATGTGTAGTTATATGTTGTATACAGCCTAGTGAGGTACACCTAAAAGAACAGACCTTGCTGAGAACAAAACACTTGTTCAATACAGATCAAAAGAAGACAAAACCAAACTAATTTATATGTCTTTCCCCAGTTACAGGAAAATTACTATTATTTATTACATGTGGCTTTATAATTTCCATAAAGAGATGCAGTATGAAATGTAGGCAACTAAAAATTATTTCCCAAAGAGGCACAGAAGTGCTCAAGAGAGCATAAAACACAGTCCAAACAAAGCTGGAATTACAAATATGGAGTTACAAAATATAATTTAAAAAAAAAAAACAATAAAAGAACAATGAAACTTCTCTTTCCCAGTGCGTTAGTAATGATTTCATATGACCAATTCCAATAACTCTTTAGAACATGACTGTCTGAATAAAGAGTTCTACTGTTGCCATAAATAGGCTTATAATTAATTCACAGTATTTTGCCTGATGCTTACAAGAGCTTCATCTCAAAGTGGTAAATATTATTGGTCACTTCCCACTTTTTAATCACCGTTTTGGAGAGCTGTAAACCAGAAAAATGTGCTTTAGAAAAAGTGTAAGAAACTGGTTAGTTGTTGATCAAGTTATTCTCATGGTCAATGAGGAAAATTCTGTGGTGAAAAAAAAAATGGATAAGTCTTTCTTTGTAGATTTTGAGAAAGACTTGGAATAGGACTTAGAAACTCTCTCCCTCCAGACTATGAAATTCCTCCCATTTTCCTCTGGTCTGGTTTTGGCCAGGACAGGGTTCATTTTTTATAGAGAGGGCATGGCTAAAGCTCCAGCGTTGTTGTATACCAGCTCACTTCATTTCTGGGAGCAGACAAAAGGAGATCTCTCTCTCTATTCCGAGGGGGAAAAGGACTTCCTCCAGGTCAAGAATGGGTCGGGGGAGAGTGTATTGTTTACTTTTGCAGACTCTCCGTGTAAACCTTTTCTTTGTCTTACACAAGCTGCAGTTGCTGTTACTTGTCACTTTCTTATCTCATTTTTGTTTCCACTAAATTGCTCTTATCTCATCCTGCGATCTTTGCCTTTTGTTGCCTTCAGCTGGGAGCAGCAGGAAGTGAGCAGTGACATGGTTTTAGTGGGTGTACTACCTTGCAGAATAATCTTCCTAAACCACAACAGCCCCTACCATGTAGACAGTGTTCTGCATTTTAACCAATAAATATTATAAGTTCAGGGGAAACGGGATCTTTTTTGCAGGCCAAAAGGCCTGATTACACCAGCAGAGTTATCTAAATAATAAATATGTAGCTCTGAAAACCTAAATATTTACAGACTTGAGAGTACAAAAATACAAGGACATGATATCATACAATATTTGGGCACTGCTTTCTGTCTTTGAGATGTGGCTATCAGATTTAAAAAAAAAAAAAAAAGTAAAATTTGCATTTCCAAAAAAAAGTTGAAATAACATTTAAACAGCAAAACAAGATGAGTAGTCCAACTGTACATCAGAGACCTTTTTTTCAATTAAATTTTGAATAGAATAGAATAGAATAGAATAGAATAGAATAGAATAGAATAGA
>JAHLSL010000017.1:18401099-18648529 GCA_025920805.1 Petroica traversi
GAATAGAATAGAATAGAATAGAATAGAATAGAATAGAATAGAATAGAATAGAATAGAATAGAATAGAATAGAAATGTTTCATTTGGAAAGGACCTACAGCAACCATCCAGTCCATCTATCTGAGCAATTTAGGGATGAAAAAGTCAAAGCATGTTTTAAAAAGTCATTGTCCAAAACACTGCTTATACACTGTTGGGTTTGGTACATGGACCACCTCTCTAGGGAGCCTGTTTCAGTGTTTTATCACCCTCCTGGTAAAGAAATGCCTCCTAATGTCCAGTCTAAATCTTCCCTGGCAAAACCTTAAATTGCTCCTACACATCCCATGACTGAGTTCCAGGGAGAAGAGCTGAGCACCTCCCTCTCCACTTTCTCCTCAGGAAGCTGTAGAGGGTTGTAGAGTGAAAAGGGGTTGTCCCTCAGCTTCCTTTTCTCCAAACCAGACAAGCCTGAAGTCTTCATCTTCTTTACACATACATCTTCCAGCTCTGACACCAGCTTTGATGCCCTCCTCTGGATTCATGTGAGCATGTTAATGAGTGCTCACATTTTGTGTCATACCTGTCTAACTTTGACAGCTACTTTTAGCTGGTTGCAAAACCACAGTATTTATACAAACACATTCACTAATCTAGGCAGCTGATCCTGAAGAGATTTAGCTGAAAGAAGAATTGCAACACTAGAATACTGTTCATTCACAAATGTGATACTTTTAGGAACTTTGTAATAAAGTCTTAAATCCTGAATTTTGAGGGCTACTGACTTGACTCAATTAATCCACATAGTTCTTAAACTCTTGAGCTGAGTTCAAAAAGCATTTATACTGCTCTAAATCAATTGGCTTACATGGTTTAAGGTTGCATAAGAAAGATACAATTCATTTGGCTACCACTGCCTGTGCAGTCAAGGACATCACTCCAAGGGAGCAGTCCCTTGCCTCCAAACCAAGAGATGGAAAGTCATTCCTAACTGTGCTCAGCCACTCTTTTCTTGAGCAGAGTGGATAATAATATACAAAGCACATGGCCTACTCTGTCCCCTAGGCCTGCTGTAGTGTAGAATGGTTATTCTAGAGACATGTGTCTTTTTTAACAAAAATACCTTAAAAACCACTGGGGTTTTTTGCAGCATAAAGTTGCGGCTACGTGTCTGAGTAGGTAAACCATGTCCAGGCTGAAGGTGGATGCTGCCTATACTTCTTTGTCTTTTCACAGTCTTTTCAGGAATGATGTCAGGGTTGTATCATCACCAACCATGTGCAGCTTGATCCTGGAGGAATAACTTGGGTCACTCCAAAAGAAAGCCTGAGAATAAGTTTAGACAGTGCCACAAGAAGAGCATGAAAAATAGAAGTAAAATTCACAGAGGTAAAGCATTTGTCAGTGGAGACTGGCTACATGAGACCTAATAATGGCAAGAGCAAGGTCTTGTCACGTAAATGAAAATCCTCTTGCCTAAGGTCCAGCCTCATCAGTAAAGCTGGTCATTAAGAGGATATCACAGGAAAAAATAATGGAAACTTGCAAAATACAGAGTCTCAAGATGCAGTCCTTTTCATTTGACATCAAAAAAGTCTGCAGAAAAAGTATTTTTGCAATGCATAATTATGAGTAATTTAAAGGAAAAATTCTGAAAATATATCACCAATGTTTCTAGCTGACCTGTTTTTTTTCCCCCAGGCAAGTAATCAGATTTTGGTAATGGTTTTAAATTGCATGCTTACATGCTACAAATGCTTTTAAATATTTTAAATCTGTACCTGGTTTATATTCAGATTGTGCTTCTCTGTAATTTAAATCTGGTACAGTAATGAGGAAAATATTAAGCCAAATAATGAAAACAAGATCATGGAATAAAAGTGATTAAAGTGAAAATGCAACCTAGCTATATAAAATAGTGCTAATAGTAATAGCTGGAGCAAGGATATTTAAGATCTAAGGATCTCGCATTCTTTTTTTATGATCTAATAGAATCTACTATTACAGCACTATTGTTTTGCTATAAGGCCTCTGAGTAAATGGAAAATGTTCTTTCCAAAGAACTTTTCTCAGAGACTTAATAAGCTGTTTTAGCTGAAAAGACATCTGATAAAAGTTACAAAATTCTTGTGATAAGTCAAAGTTACCTCTTCCAAAAATTTCTCTCCTCCCTTCTCTCTCACTCTTTTAATTCCTGAGTAACTGTAAATCCATTACAGTCACATTTGTGTACTGCATGGTAAGAAATTGGGAACTGTTATAAGTTAAAGAACTAGTATTTGGCACTTAAGCATGTAACTGAAATACTGTTTCTTCCTGCATAATTTGGGTGTGCTTTTCATCAGCAAGAATCTGTGTTTGTAGTGTGAAATTCCATTAGTTGATACTGGAATCGCCTAACGCAATAGCAGCAGCATGAAAAGGCTCACATCTAATTCATTGCAGCACCCCCAAGCCTCCCCCCACCCTGATGTATGAAGGCATGATGCTCCTGTTAAAGAATGCTGGGTAGGCCTTCCACCAGAATACAATTCCCTGGGATGAAATATGGGATAGCTACATTTTTTTTTGTAGACTTCAGGTACCCCTAACCTCTTGATCTTGTGTATGTCTCTATTTTTTTGGCTTGATAGACCACATGCCAACGTGCAGCCCAGAATTCCTCACCCGCGTGATTTATTGTTTACAGCTGCTCAGACATGGCAGCTGCTTTTCAGATGTCCTCAAATTAGAAGGAAAATCTCAGATAGAGGTCTTAATGCAAACCTGCAAGCTCACAGAAAGAAAGGAGGAAAGCTGATGAAAAAATCATCTGAATTCTGCTCTAAAAGCTCTCAATTGATCCTAGCCTTGAGGGCAAAGGAAAATGTTTGCTTTATTTTGTAAGCTCATTAGGTGTGGGAGAGCCTATTTGGCATTTGCTATTGACCGGGCCTGAGCGAAAAGTGATCACTGGCAGGATGCTCAATAAGAGATCAATAAAAAGCGTGTGATTGGATTAGCTACTTGATCAATGCTTTGTGCTAATATATTAACAAGCAAATTACCAGGCAGCCCATAAGAGCAGAGTGCTGACTATAATTGCATTACAAACTATCGTGATCTAATGACCCTTGAAGTGCAAAAGGTTATTTATACAGTAAAAGGCTTAAAAGTAGTTTGAGTGATGCTGCATTATTTCAGAAAGCAAATCTTTCCCTCCATTAGCTAGCATTCTATCATGTGCTTAGAAGAGGCCCAGGTATTTTGTGTTCTTCCAAAATTTTCAGACCAGTTTTATTCCTACCTCTGAGACAGAGACAGGAGAATAAGTGACAGTATTTCATGGGCAATTTAGGGTGGCAACACTTTCATGAGAAGAGAATAGGGAAGGATGTGGCTTCTTGGGGAACAGTAGGGTGTTACAAAGCTGTGCCCTGCTCCTGAAGGAATTGCTTAAAGGCACTCAAGTAGCAGATTCTTAAATATGAAAATTGTGTATTAAATTTAGATATAATACATAAGGTATTGCAAAAACAAAACCTTTCAAGAGTCTGTGTTGATTTCATTTATCTGCCATGAGACCAGAATTAAGCATCTGTTTCTTGAAGTTGCATTACCTAGGTTTTTAATGCACCAGCTGTACCTTTTAGATTCCTGTAAAGACTAGATAAGCATATTTAAAAGCAGGATTGCTATGGGTCTTGAAACAAGGAGATCAGCTTGTTTTCTGAACAAATATTTCTAGTGAGTTTCTAGTTCATTCTCTTCTTTTCATTTCATATTGCAAAATGTCAACAGGTTTAATATCTGTTCTTTCTAGGCATTATCCCTGATATACAGCAGGTGTAAGCCAGGTAAGCACAAGCGTTGAACAAGTGTGCAAAGAAATAGGCAGCTGTGGAGCTCTAGACTTCATCTTTGTCATGAGAGGCGTGTTAGCTGCAAATTCAGACTTGCAAATCCAAGGCTTTGCTGCTGCCCTCCCTCTCTCCTCTGAGCCTTCTGAAGTGAGGCTGAGCTGACGGCAGCGAGAGGTTATTGGGGTGTCGGGGGCTCTGCCAGGGTTCAGAGGTTGCGGGGCGCCCCTGGCCCAGGCTCCCCGCGGGGTGCAGGGTCCCTGCCCGGGCTGACAGCAGCCAGCCACAGCTGACAAAACAAGCTGCCAGGCTGCTGCCCTGGGGCCCTGCTTGTCGGCAGAGGAAGCGCTGTCAATCAATGCACACACTCTGTACAGTGGGAAATTTGATCCCCGATGGAGCAGCTCCGGGTTTGATGGGGGCTTGTCAGTTCTCTCTGGCTTCTCAGGCTCGTGGAAGGGGCCAGGCCAGCTACCTGCAGCATCAGCCTGGGCTAGTTCTCTGTGTGTGCATGCAAGTAAAAGGAGGGTGTCAGTCTGTTTTGCTTCTCTCTGTGTTTACATTATTATTATTATTATTACTATTATTATTACTATTATTATCATCATCATTATTATCATCATCATCATAATCATTATTATTATCATCATCATCATTATTATTATTATTTTACAGACAGAGCTCCCCATAAATGCCAGACAATGAAACAGGTCTCTCTGACAACAAAGGTTTTGAACCACTTGCAATCCATTGCAATTCTTTCTTTTCTCTCCCACTTTGGAATTCCAAAGTCAATACCTTTGGAATTGTTTTCCAAAGTGGGAGACTTTGGAATTGTTTTCCAAAGTGGGAGAAAGTGAATGTTTTCACAGCAACCAACAACTTTGCAAACAACTTCAAAGTGATCCTTTTTTTCTCCAAAGACACATGTTAGGAAAAAATATCTGCAGTCATTATTTTAAAGCTTGTGAGGAGGAATTAAGAATTGTATATCTTCCACTTTCAGCTAAAGCTCTTACTTATTTACCTCAGAAATGTATAGGCTCAATACAATTCAGTAAAATTGTCTGTGACAGAACAGCTCAGTTAATGGGTCTGTGAGTTATCAGGTCCTTTAGCAAAAGCACAGCACATAGTTTATATTATGTCTCCACAAAGAAATTATTGAAAGGAATATTTTGTCACCCACATCCCTAACCCAGTACATGCAAAATCTTGCTTTACAATTTTGAACCTCAGTTTGAAGCTGAGCACAGCAAAGAAGTTAAAGCACAGCCATAATTTCCAAACACTGTTGAGAGAATGAACGAGCTGTCATTTCAACATTAATTGTTTATTGCTCCTTAGGTCAAAAAATATATACACACTCTTATCACCTTCAGTATCAGGGAAGGAAAGCATTTACCAGCATCTAGGTGGTAGTTTAGCTAATCTGTCTCTCTCCTCTAGCCTAAACTTTGGGCTTCAAACTCATTTGATTTTTAAATTTGTTTTGGGGGGGGGGGGCGCACAACAAATATATACCCTTTAAATTACTTGTGTGTGTGTGTGTGTTTTCTCACAGTCATTCTAATTACTACACTTGATAAAATCATTTACTTCTCAGATTCTGAATTTTCCACATGTTATTACAGACTAAGAATTCTGATATTTGGTAATGCTGTTCACTTACTGCAGTGTGAAGCATATCCTAGCATCTTAAAAGAAATATTAACTTTTTTCCCTCCAGAAAATTCTCTCTCCCAGTCTTCACAAACAGGTTCTCTGTTCCAATAATACCAGTGAAAATTAAGATTTTAGCTCCTGAGATAAGCTTTGTTAAATGCAGATCAAGAGCATTTTTGAAAACAACATATAAAACATTGTCAACTGTAGACCAAAACCATTATGTCACAAACTGCAATATAAAACAAAGCTAAAAAGTGGAGTCAATCATTATGTCTTCAGTAGAGAAAAATGCTTCTTTACTAAAGGGTCAAATTCCATTTGCTTCTTAAGCTTCCGTAACTCATCCACAGGTTTATGAAATGCTTAAAATGAGGCTTTAAAGAAAATTCTACACCTTAGCAAAGTTCCATAAAGCTATTAGCTCCTTTTGTGAAGCTGTAAGTTAATACTGCTAGGAAAAACTGCTAGAGATGCTTCTTCATAGAAGGACCTTGACTTCTCTAGTGAGGGTCATCTGGTGAATTCTTTAGTGAAAAAGTATTGCTCCCTGTTCCATGCCTTGCACTGGCTGGTGGGTGGTGAGTCTGAGCTGAGAGACAGAAGACTATGCAACTGTAATGAGACAAAGAGGCAGAGAGAAAATAAATAGCTTGACAATTTCTTAACTATTGGCCAGGCTAAGAGTAATGTATGAAAGGCTGGGAAGGTTAGCAATATACTGCTAGGCCATTTCAACTGTGCCACTCAGATAAAAGAGAAATTGCACTGAAACCTTCTTACTGCTTTATACATTTATTTACACAGTGACAGCCTTTGAAGCACAAAGTGTTATGCTTCAGACAGCAGGATAGATAAAAGAGTAGTTACAAGCATATACTTTTCAAACCCATAACTCCACTCTAGCATATGGCCTTGGTGTGTATCTAGAGTGATAATAAATGTGTGTCTCAAGATTGGCATATATTCTTCCTTCTAAGAGCAGAAACAGCCATTGTGCTCCAGGAAATGGTGGAAGAAGTTCTGTCCCCTTCTGATGGGAAAGAAAAGACTCATGTTTACCTCAACACCTTGGATGAGAATGTTCAGAGCCTTCTTTTCTCCTCCTTACACCATGTCATTACTTACTGCAATGGTATTACTTTCTAGACTACAGAAGAAAGCGGTCTTGAGAGTAAAATCCTACTAAGATGCAGGACATAGCTTGCTTCTCATAGAATTTCTTTCTAGGATTGCTTCAAACCCCAGAGAGTCATCCCTGAGTTGGTTATAGATGGCTCGAATTTCAGCCCTTCCTTAACAACTGTAGGGAGTGAAAAGATGAAATATCTTTTGAAATGAAAACTGAGACTGAGATATAACCATATGAAGTGAGGAATTTAGTCTGCAGGCTAGGCATAAAGTACCCATGCTTTAATCAGGCCTATCCCTAAGCCTAGTTTTATGACCATTTTATCCTGGTGTTTTGATGAGACCATCTCAGTGTTTCATTCACATTAAGGGTTGATTTATATTTAGAAAATTTAACTGTTGGCACTGAGAGTCAGTAATGCTGAGACTGAACAAGAATGTGTAGTTCATTTACACATGTTGGTAGCTTACTTGTGTGGTTGATAGATTTGCTTCCTGTAAAGGGGACAGGACAGAGTCAACGTTTCCACACCCTTTTTTTCCCACATGAAAGCAACACAGGCTTCTCTGCAGACAAGGCAGATTGATGATCTGGCAGTATGGTAATTCTTCTGCTTTGATGATCAGGCAGTATGGTAATTCTGCTGCTTTGAGACCCTTCATTACTAAACAGCATAGTTCAAACAGGCAGGTTTGGAGGAACACCTTCAACACCAATATCCAATATTCCCTGACCTAAGGAGGAGAGGCATTCCTGTTTCTTGGCTCCTTCCCTGCAGAGGACCCTCAGAGAAAAGGAAATTCCTTTAAAAAGAGAAAGTTAACTTCTCACCTGGCTTCTGATTAAGGGATTTGTATGGGCAACTGGGATTGGACTTCTCCATGCGCTTTTTTTGTTTGTTTGTTTTAGCAACAAATCCAAATCTGTTTTGGCAACAAACCCAAATACCTTTCTCAAGTGATTGATCCCCTCGTGAATCCTTTGAGTTTTTGAGGCAATATTTTATTGTATTGCCTTTTCTGTAGCTCTGGTTGGAGCCTTTGCTCAGGGATTTCTAGCTTGCCAGTGGTCCAGCTCACAGGAATGAAGTCTCCCACATTGCAGTTGAGTACTTTGGGTGCTATTGGTGTCAAGATACATTCTGTTTTCTTTCATTCTAAATAAAAACATTATTTCACCACTGCAGCATCTGGAATACTGTTCTTCTCAATCCCAGCTTACAGCATAGGTCCTCCTGATGTTTTTTAGTGTCTCCAAGTGAATTGGTTTCTAATATTTTCCTATGGTATCTTTTTGGATCAGAACCTTGAATTGTAAAATAATGAAGATAATATTGTTATAGATGTTGTTTTATTGTCCAAATATTTAGTTATAGGTGTACAGTATTAAAAATATTTCTATAAAAATATTTTGCATGTATTGTGGGAAGGGGGAAGAATAAGTAAGTAGTTGTTAGCATAGAATGTGTTATATCCTTTATTGTCTGTAAGACTGTGTGTGCAACTTCAAAAATACTTGGAAAACTGACTACACGCATAATAAAAGTTAGAGAAATAAATATTCTGTGGGGCAGTGATGAGTTGGCATTTTTGTCTTTCTTTTCTCCCTTGTTCATCACAAAATAGTTCATTGAATGTACCTCTGCCCAGTCAGCATGGGTTTATGAAAGGCAGGTCCTTCTTGACTGGCCAGATCTCCTTCCATTGCAAGGTGACCTGCTTAGTGGATGAGGGAAATGCTTTGGGTATTGCCTACCTGGACTTCCAGTAAAACCTTTGACGTTATTTCCTACAGCAATCTTAAGGAAACTGGATATTTGGATGACTGCAATGTTCATGGGGTAAAAAACTGGCTGTATGACTGACTGATTCCAAAAGTGAAATGGAGTTACATCCAGCTGGCAGCTGGTCACAAGTATGCTTGGTACTGGGGCCACTTCTACTTAATATCTTTATAAATAATTGGGAGGAGTAGATCAAGGGTGCCCTCAGTCTGTACAGGTGAGACCAACCTGGGTGGGAGGCTTGATCAGCTGGAGGGCAGGAAGGGTCTGCAGGACAGGCTGGATCAATGGGCCCATGTCAATTGTTTGAGGCTCAACTAGCCAAAAAGCCATGTCCTGCCTTTGTGTACCAACAACTTCGTGCAGCACTACAGGCTTGGAGCAGAGTGGCTGGAAATATGTTGGAAATAAAAATACCTGGTGTGTTGGTCAACAGCCAGCCGAACATGAGCCACCAGTCTGCCAGGTGGCCAAGAAGGCCAAAGGTATCCTACCTGTAAAAGAAGTAGTGTGTCCAGCAGGATCAAGGAAGTGATTGTCCCTCCATACATGTCATTGGTAAGGCTGTATCTCAAATCCTCCCTTCAGTTTTAGGCCCCTCATTGCAAGAAAGCACTGGAGCTTGTCCAGAAAAGGGTAAAAGCACTAGTGAAGGGCCTTGTGAAGGAACATAAGTTGTATGAGGAGCAGTTTAGGAAGCTTGGGCTGCTCAGCCCAGAAAAAGGAGACTCCAGGGGACCTTACCACTCCACAAATACATGAAAAGAGGTTGTAGAGCAGTGGTGGTTGGTCTCTTCTTCCAAGTAGCAAGCAACAGGATGAAAGGAAATGGCCTTGAGTTGTACCAGGGAAGATTTTGATTAAATGTTGGAAAACATTCTTCACTGAAGGTGGGGTCAGGCATTGGAACAGGGAACTGGAGGAAGGCACTGCCCAGGAAAGTGCAAGGAGCACCATTCCTGGAAATGTGCAAAAGATGTGTAGGTGTGGCACTAGGGACACAGTTTAGTGGTGGACATGTAGGATCTGGATTAACATTTAGACTTGCTGATGTTAAAAGTATTTTCTGATCTATGATTCTATATACATGGTTTAAGGGCTGTACATCTGCAAAAGTACAAGTACTATAGTATGGGTATTTCTGACAGTCAATGGTATTTCTTACTCTTATTAGTACTTCATTAAAAATAAATTTAATGGAATTAGTAAACATCAAAGTGTACAGAATATCCTTGCACATATATCAACATACCAAACAGGTTTCCAATGTTGTTAACTGCAGAGAAAACATTGCAGAGATTTACCAACTCTATACACTTCAAAACAACTCCTTAAACTCCTGCATCCCTTTGATCAAATACCTGGAAAATATGCCTTAATGCATTGACAGCCTGGAATAAGCATGCTTCGGTCATTCTGATACATAGTTAATGTTCAAAATCACATACAGATTTTTGAGATAAAACAACTTTCCTCTGTTTTTTTCTGCTGGCATTGCATTTTGCTAAGGCAAAAGTTTGGTTGCTTTGCAAATTTGTAAAAAATATTTTCCCACTCAACATTCAGAAATTATTTTGCTGGTGATATGAGTACCCTCCATTTTGGTCACCATTACATCATTTCAACTGCACATATAAGCCTTTCATTCACACCTCTATTTCTTCTTTTCTATCTACATGGCATGGTATCCTGAAAAAACTAGTTAGATTGTAAAGGATGTAGTTATTTAATAATGGGAAGAAACTCCTACAGTCCTTGCAAACCCCAAACTGTCCTTACTTCATAGGAATACTACAATGTCTTAGGAAAGTTACAATTCTATTATTACAGTAAGACTTTATTTTTTACCGTGCCTTACAATCACTACTTAATGTAATCTCACTGCACATCTATACAACAGCAGCAATTATTATTATTAGCTCTATTTCTTGTGCAGGAAAACAGCCATTGAGCATCTGTGCAATTTGTTCAAAGACCTACCTCAGCTAAATGGAAAAACAATGAAGAACATCCAGATCTATCCTTAAACACACGATAATCCTGCCAGAGCTGAAAAAGACGTACTAAAGTCTACTTAATTACTTCTTGGAGCATGATAAAACACTCACCGTTAAACTTTGATGAAATAGACACTTTCAAAGTATTAATGATTGGGCACTACCATTACTTTGTAAGTAACTAATTATGTTACAAAGATGGAATTGTCTCTCCCGTCTACTATATGGATTTCTCTATGTATCATTCCTGAATTTCTTTGCTAAGGCATTTCTGTGTGCAAGTTACTTCTAAAGAATTTGATATTCTGAATACTAAACAACTAGTGGCTATGTTTCAGACATTTTATTTGTGTTAACTTCTCTGTTTTAAAAGATTGGGTGCCATTATATTGGCTTAATGTTTATGGTAAATCATCAAACTATTCTCATTATTCCCAGTACATGAATTGATTATGTAATTTGTTCTGAGCCTATTAGTCATCCTGCTAACTTTCCAGTGGTCCTTGATGGAGCCTGCATTTGTATGAACAAAAGTTTTACACACTAATCATTTTTATGGGTCTTTCAGCACCCTGCCACTTCTATGCAAAATCAATAGAATGTGCACACATCCAAATTCAATTGGATGTCAAAAGAGCTTTCATACCCATGATTAGAGACCATTTTGGAAAGCAAAGGGGTTTTCTTCCTATTTAATTCAAACTTGCTTTCTGAGAACACCTAGTCAGGACTATGAAGTACCTCCACAATAATCCCATTATTCCATCTTACTCTCTTTTTACTGAATGTATGTCTGTATTTATTTATCTATTTATACAATGCATTTAAATTTATTCAAATATGTGCTGATTTGGTACCGTTTGTAGTATTTAAAAATGTTATTTTATTTTCTGAAAACTTTAACTTGTTCTTTATGTTGTACAATGTACTGCCATTGTGCTACCTCCCTTATTTATGCATAAGCATGTCAGTGAACAAGCTGTAGTAACTGTAGAGGGTCTGTGTATTTGTGAATACAACAATGAAGTAGTTTTTCATTTCTAATCTGTATTTGTGATACATTACCCCAGGGTACAAGATTATTCACAGTATTATGAATTTTGAGAATGGGCTTCTTGCCTACTGAATGAACTATACATATGTGCTTCACTAAGGTTGTTTTTTCCTGAACAGGAAATGCTACTGATACTTAGAGAATTGTAGCATATAAGGGAATTTCCTTCATGAAAATTTTTCCATATTTCTCCTAAGAAACATTTAGAATCCCTGGTAAAAAACAGTCAGAGTGCAAAGGTCGGAAAGTGGAGAATTTAAAATTTGAAAAGACCAAACTGTAAGTATTGAACACAAAGTTAACTTTATCCTCTGTATAGAAACATTATGTTAAAGTCTTTGAAGCTATGATGATGTAACAGCCTCCATTCAGGTCACTGGTTTTTTCCAGCTCACCAATTCAGGGAAAATTATGAAAGAGAGCTGTAGCACAGAGTTATTTTATTTCTCTTTTTCAGAGGCTAGTCATGTGCAGGGGGACAAAATATGAGGGATTTCTTGAAAGGAATAATGAAAAATGTATGGATACACTACTGTTTCATCCTTCTTCTTCTTCTTACAGAATGCAAGGGTGTGAGAGGGATCATGTGCACTGATTTATGTAAACAATCTCGGTCTTTTTCAGTTAAACACCATGACCCTACAATGGAGAAATACCACTATAAAACTGAAATTATAACCTGAATGAAGGCTGGCTGATAGCACATATATACAGAGGGCAGATTTGGAAGTATTAAAATGTTACCTTTGTTTCTGAACCTGTCTACATTTTTCTTTAAAAGCCATACTATTATTTCTGTCTAGTTTTTAAAGAATCTTATGCAGACATACATACATGGAGATAACTTTCCCTAATGTACTTTCAGTGCCCATTGCAGAAGACTAGAAATGAACAGCAAATAAGTAGTTGGAAGGCACTGTATTATCTTTAGCTTTGTAGAGGTTTCTGAGTCTTAAAGAATTTTTACTAAGTTAAATCAATATCTTTGGAATGTATTCGCAAGCAATTTATAAAAGATACTCTTCAAAACTAAGAAGAAATAGAGCTCATATGACCCTCCAGATTGAATGCTATATTCCATGTCCCATTTATTTCACATAAGTGGCTCTTTAAGAAAAAAATCAGCAAACCAAAACATAATCAGTGATGACAATTAAGGATGTGGCTTAAGTAGAGACAGTGTTCCACTGAGATGCTGTTTTAGGACAGTGAGCAGTAAACCTGATATTCACTCTTCCACATGCAATTGCTTTTGACCAATTAATGAATAATATTTAAAGAGATTAAAATAAAGGAACAGATTATAATTTCATTTTATGGCTGACTAGGAAGAGGGTTAACCTGTTTTGCTACATTTGACAGCACAGCATAGTAAATTCATATCTTGTTGAAAATTAATTTTTAAATGTTAAAAAAAATTCAGTTCTACTCATGGAGCTACCATTCAGCCTTTTTATTTGAGTTCATCAGCTACTAGCCTTTTATATTTTTTACTTACTTATTTGGTTGTTTTAGAAAATTTCATCACTGCATTAACAACATTAAAATCCTTCTTTAGAATAAGATCAACACCCAAGGCTAAATTTAAACCTCGAGAAAGGTAAAAGAATCTTTAATTTATGAAACTGAACAAGTAGACTTATCTAAACATCTCTAGGGCTTTAATGGGGGATATCTATAATTCTCTGAATTGTATTCCTTTCACAGTGATATTTTGTAATTCCATTCTATTACCCTTGCTTAACATTAATGAGATAAAAAGATCACATTATGGCGATTGATGTTCTTCAAATTAAATGCACGTTTCCACGTACAAAGCTGTCTGCTAATTTAAAAAACATAGCATGTAACATAGAATCATGACCATGGTCATCACTCAGCTGGGATCAGATAGCATTTTTTATCTATTCATTGGATTTAACAAGCCATGAGATGGAAGCAGAATACAAAGTGTGGGTAGATTATCCCATATTCCCCCTTTTGGCCACTTCTTGGCAATCTCAGCAAGGAAACTGAGGCTTCATGTTGCCATGGAAATAAACCTCAAGGTCAAAGGGGCATATGGAAGGTCAGGCAATGACAAAGGAACATCTGAGAGGCCATCTGGATGAGTGACCTGACATAATTAGTCATTAATCCCACTCTTGGGAACAATAGAGTTAGCCGAGAATGTGTTTGGACTTTGATCGTGGTCAGGGTGATCTCATGGGGAAAAGGGAAGAAAGCTCCACTTGGTAACTAAGCAGATTACCCTGGCATGCTGTTAACTAAAGAAGAGTAGTCAGAAGAGGCCAGTGGGATATGCATTTTACATATGCTGTGTTTTCCCTTTACTTACTACAGGCTGCTCTAGAGCCATGTGGCTCTAGGATTAGCTTTTGGGCAGTGATTTTTTTTTTTTTACAGTTTTCAATGAAAAGAGAGCAAGTGTCCCAAAATACCTAACTTAAAATTCCCAGGCAACAGATGGGAAGAGAGAAGAGCCAAAGGCATCAGCCAGCTTGGTTTACAGGTGTCAATATTTACTAAGTAGAGTTGGGCAGGGTGTCCTCTGGGAAAAAAAAGGGAGAGAATGGATAATCAGTAAAACAATAGCAATCATCCCTGTTGTCTGTTTTATATTGAATAGTTAGAATTATAATATGACCAAGTGTGTGGCAAAAGCTCCCCATCAGCATCTGTCTTTTGATTCCCACTGTTTTCTTTGTCATGTCAAGTATTTTCATTACGGAGATGAGCTATTTGATGAGAAGATATCCCTCACATGTATCTGAGATTCTACTACTAGAAGAGTTGGTGATATTTGGTGATTGATTGTCTACAATGTTGTAGGGTGTGAATTTGATAATGGACTACAGTAAATGCATGCAACACAGCACATGCAGAAATTAATTTTTCCTTTGGATAGAAAAATATACTCTTTGCTACGCCATAAAATGTAGTAAATTAAATAGACTAAGAAGGCTGTAGAGTAAGAACAGCAATCTATTTTTTTTAACTAAAGTGAAATGCAACATGTAATGTGCTGTTTTTCAGCTAGGGCATACTTATTAAAATATTTCCTCTGAACTAAAATATTACATAATATTAAACAATCACTGCTTAAATCTGTTGTCTTCACCTGTTACAAATGCATTTTCCTAGGCTAAAAGCATAAGATAAGCCACTGATACTTCACTATAAATACAAGTAAGCATCCAGGAATATATGTAGAGAAGGTCAGATATGACATCAGCAGCTGCAATCCCTTGCTGAAATGAAAATAACTTGCAAATAATTTCTGCCATCTACAGGTTCCACATTTTAAATAAAGTCTTTAATAATTGACCAAGCCTAGGAAGAATATGTGTAACTTCACTGTAACTTGTACTTAATTTAATTGTGCATAGAGGAGCCCAAAATTCTTCCTTCATTTTTGAGATTTTTGACACCAAAGGCAACTACTTTTTCCTAAAGCATTAGTCTGCTTTATTAATAAACAGTGACTGCACCCAAGGAAAATATATTTGTCAAGTAGAATAATCAAAATCCTTGGAAACTGCAGGTTTATCTCGTTCTTTATTCCTTTTAAAATTGCCAAGTGAAAGACTGACAAAGTTGTAGTGGTTTGTACTTTCAAAGAGCTGTATGGTGGTTACATTAAGAAGACCTAAGTCCTTTATCCAACGAGAAAGATTATTTTGCTGTTGTGGTTTTCTTTTTGCCTAACAACTTGTTACAGACTACAAGAAATTAGAAGATATAGAATCCTTCCAGAAAGGATAACACACAAAAAAGTTGTTATTCCTTGAAGAACCAGTATAACTAATGGATTGGAACTTGATGAACAGACTTTATGAATAAACACAAACCAAATCTTGTAAGCTTCATAAGAATATGAACACAATTTTGGCAAAATTTCAGCATTACTCTTGGAATAATCTGTCTGACGTGATCAGTAGTGTTCACACAATGGAAAAACTCAAAACTATAGAGGATGCGGAAGAGATTAATTTGGAAAAATCTATGAGCAATAAATGGCCTCTTTGCTTTTTGTGAAATCATCTTGTTTTCATTTGAAAGAATCATGTTATGCCCAATTTATTATGGGAAAAACATTTCCACATTGTCCTATTATATTTTTAATTATTTTTTTAAAGAATAAAAGCAGAGAAGAGAGGGATTATGTAACATGCTGGCTATTGTGCATGACTTTAATGCACAATTATATTCTCCCTTCAACTTATTCAGACACAAGCACTTGACTTGAGTAACAGTATTTTAGTTTTCACAGCTAATAGGTGCTAGCGTAAAACCATTTGAGAAATTCACAGTATTAACAGAGATGACCTTACAAATCTATAAATTCTTCTATTTCCTATAATTTTACTCTTGTAGTAAAAATATAATGTTTTCATAGGACTCTATCCAGACTTCATGTACCATGCTACCCATGAGTAAGTCAGAACAGAATGGCTGAATGGGGATATAAACAGGCCATTGTTTTATAGCATTGTTGGATTGCTTAAGGTTTGACTTGAAGTTGTTAAGATATTGTGTTTCAGGATGACTCATCCCAGTGACTGTGGTAAGAAGCTGCATTTGGTTTCATTTATCATTACTACTAAATAAAATACATCTTCCATGTCCCCGTTGCTGCCTAGTACCTAGATAATACTCAAAATGACAAACCCTTTCCTTCTGTGGAGTTTACCAATGCTATATCATACAGGGTTGTAGTTTTCTCGTACTTTTCTTAGTTGTGTATTGTCTCAAAGATAAGACCCTCATCTCCTTGCTTTAATTAAAGTTTGGGGAAATTTGGAAAGCATTTAATTGGGGATCTTTTTTGCCACCTACCTCAGACAGAATCATGTTGTCCTGCCATCAATGTAAAATTTCTGCCCTTGGTGCAGCAAGAATGACACTGTGATCTAATCCTGACTTTCCACAGGTTTCTTATGTCCCTCTTCAGAGTTACTAAAGCTTTGCCTTCAAGAAATATGGTCCCTTCATATGCCAATACCTGGCTGATATCTTCCTGGTTAACTAGGGTGGCATTTTTGGGTGCTCCCCTTTCCCCTCAAGTCAATGAAGGTGTTGAGGAAATTTAAAAAAACAACCTTTTCTTTCAGCTTCTAGCCTCCCCTTTCCAACCTGGTTTCTGTATTGCTTGGTGTTGTTCTGGCTCACCAAAGATGTGCTAGCTGGTACCTTGTTTGGCATCACAGGGTTACAACCCAGAACCACCAACTGCACTGCTCAGGTTGTGCTTTGTTTTGGGCACTGATTTAACTGGTGATGGATGTGTGTGTGATTCACAAAGCAAAGCTGCAGGACTGGAGTCTTCATTTCCACCTACCTCTCACAATATTCCATAATCCCTGAGCTACTTTATTTATTTTTACGATACTTGATTGAAAAATGGCTTAGAAATACTGAGAAAATTCTGGTGATAATTGAAATATCGATTGAGTACTGCTATTGATATTCTACCTTGGAAGATTCATATCACTCTGAGGTTATTTCCAATCCTGTTATTTGTTTTCACAAAATGGAAGCCAGAGGTTATGAGCAGATTTCTTATGACCTAGAAACACTCCAGATATAGACAAAGAAGTTTATTCCTTCTTCTGAATTTGTCATTGCATGTGAATGAGAAAGAAAAATTCTGAACTCAATTTTTATTGCTTGTCTTTGAAGACTGACACAAATCTTCTTACAGATAGTTCTGAAACGAGTTTTTTTTAGTATTAAATTTTTTATTTAAATATTCAAATAATAAATAAAAATAAGAATTCAAATACCTTGAATTTACCATGATAAAGCTTTGCAGCTTGAATGTTCTTGATCTGAGATTCACAGTCTAAAAAAGAAAGGGAGAGATTGATCTTCAGTCTTTTTAGTGAGCCCCTATTCAGGGGCTATCTCACCTGCATGTGTAGGGAAATTGCCTCTTCCTTTTTAATTATTTATATTGACAATTTTGAGACTCAAAGACAAGAAGATTTAATTCTAAAACTGTTACAAATTATTTGACACTTTCAAATATTCCTTTTGATTAAATCTATTTGTAACCCATGCCTTAAATTCTCAAGTTTGGATTTATTAAGAATACTTTTCATTTACATGTGGAAACATGCCCAACAAAAATAATAAATTCACACTGAAAATGAATTTTTATATCCACAAATGTAGTAATTGGCAAAGTTAAATTAATACTTATAAGACTGTAGCATAATTTTATGTATGAAACTATAATCAAGACACTGAGAATTAATGGTATTTTTAATTAATATTTATATACTTCTTATAGCAGCTGCTAGGCATAACTACTTTCCTAATTTTAACCTTTTTTAAACTATTCAATATCATATATGAGTCTGGTTGAAGGAGGAATTCTGTAGAACCAACCACTTGGAGACTTTTCAATATACTAGGAAGATGAGTACTTTGCTCTAACAGAACAGCTGTCTCAAGAAGTACTGACAGAAACATTAACAGAGTGTAAAATGTTAAGGTGTAAAATTCTAAGTAAACTGAAAGGCTATTAAGCTCGGTATAATGCATTTAAAAAAATAATTTAGGTTCATTTGGGAAGGACAGATAAATAGAATAGTGCACCTAGCTCCTAAGAAATCATAGTAAAGCAAAAAATTATAGCTGAGTTGTCATTTTTTTCATAACAAGAATAGGGAACATCTACCCCCTTATCCCAGAACTTATGTCTTGAAGCTGACATTTCAGATCAAAGGCTGGTTTGGAATAAATCTTTTTTGTAATTCACATAGCACTTCAGAAAAAATAAATCCTTGGAGAAAATAATTATGTTTGAAGAAAGTTTAGTGTGTTAGCATTCATGTTAATTCAGTGTTAAGATTTACACAACAAGCTTTAAATCTGCTGGTGAGTAGATAAAAGTTTGTTTTCACACTGTTGTATGGTCATTACAGAAATCAGAAACTAGACTAAAAATCCTTTTGTTGACTGCGTTAGAAATTAAATTAAACATTAATATGCATTCTTTATACATGTCTGCAGTGCTCTATGCATGCAGCTGCTACCATAAAAGAAAGAAATACAAATTTGTTTTATTACAGTTTGTTTGAAAGTATACCTTTGCTATAACTGAAATGTTCTGTGACAGATGAACTGTCCTAAAATCTTCTGTAAAATTAATATGAACTTTTTGGTCTTATTATTTGGGAATGTTTGAACAAAGTACTATACACATTCATTTTCATAGGACAATATGGTTTTCTAATATGGTTGAATTTAGAAGAGAGCATGATGTATTAAAATTGTCATAAATATGTATCTGTCAAGGAGACTCATCAATAAGAGCCTAAAACTTCTTATTCAAACTCACAAATATTTTTCAGCACTAAAACCCACAGTGTCTGATTTACAGTGTACTTAAAAGAAAAAGTTAAAAGGCTCTAAAAGTGGTATCAAGCATGTCAGATATCATTCAGAAAAAATAAATATTTAGAAAAACCAGCTGAGTGATTTCTGCCCACCTTTCAAAAAACAATCAGTTGTCACTACAACAGCTTTTGATATTAGGGGTGGGCTACACAAGGCTGTAGTTAAGTGCCTTCTATTATTATAAAGCAAATTAGAAAAGGTAGAGCTGAAAGAGGAGGACTACAAACAGGGAATGGGCTCAAAAACAAAGCCACCTACACCAGGAATCCCTAGAAGTAGTCTTGAAGAAAAGGCATCTGGCAGTCTTTTCCAACCACATCAATCAATCACCAAGCTTATTCTATTAGTTTACCATCTTTGCCACACACAAAAAAAAATTCTTCAGGAATGGAGGGCAGAGGAGAATCTGGAGAAAAAAATAGAAGTGTTCAAGCTCTGAAATTGAACTTAAGTATTTTTACTGTAGAGTGCAGCTGGTGGGAAATTTTGTGCCATTTTTGAGACTAACATATAACAGGTTGGTCTTTATTAGTTCCTAGGTTTACATTACTGGTTTCTGAGAAATCTATTCTGCTCTGTTTCAGAGCAAAGCTAAAGATGAAAGATTAAATCACTGAAAGTCATGGATTTTAGTCTTCACCTGTTTGATTTCTACTTTCAAAGGGAATGCATGCATCCTCACAGTCAGTTACGAGTTCTTAGCTGGGAGCCAGGATCAAACAGCTGAGAGATGATAGAAAACAGGTCCATAAACCCCTTCTCATTCCCAAACATATGAACACTTCCAAACTGTTTGTTTGATTCTGGCAATAAGGCAAGTTCAACTTCACTTTTAGTCTATGTTATCATCCTGACTCTGCCTTGGAAAGGAAATGCTCCTAGAGGTATTGCTGAGAAGCAGTTTAGGAAGCTGCTCCTTGTTGCCTCTCAGCTGTACACTAATGGCTTCCAGCTGAACTAACTGCATCCATGCTGCTGCCCCAACCTGTCCCCTGCAAGCTGCTGCTGGCAATGGACACAAACCCAAATCCTCTTAGGTGTCAGGGCCAGAAGCTGTTTTTAACAGTAACCTTACTACTTTCTAGCATATCTCGAATTGAGTACTTGCCTCCAGCTCTGCTCCTTCAGTGGTCTTTGGAGGAATAGGGTTAGCACTCCCTTCGGCAGTGTCTGTGTTTCAGCTGGGAGTCATTAACTGACAGCTTGTGAAATGGCAAGGAACAATTTCCTAATTGTCTGTCAGCTGTAGCAGCCTGAGGAACTCTTCCAGCATGTGTCACAGCAAAGTCAAGCAGGTTATTCTGGTTATTTCAAACAACCCCCAGCAGGGATTTAGACTACTCTGGTTTCATTTTTCATGATGGGATTGTCCAAACAAATGATCAGTCACAAAGTCCAGTGATGGAGGAAGCCATACATCCTTAGAAAGCTCTCCGTTTTCATTTACTTGCTCTTACCCAGACACTGCTACCCATGATCACAGAGGCACATTCCACACACACGAGGCACAAATTTAGGAAGCCCCCTGTGACTGCACTGGGGCTGGAGACTCTACACACCATGAAGGTTTGGCAGCAGCTCTGGGTACACCCTGGACAGAAGCACAAGCAGACCTGTGTATAGCTTGATTGCTGTTTTATGGGGAAGGCAGTGGAAAATGTAGTTTGCATGGCAGCTTCCTGACAGAAGGATTCATATATCTAGAGAGACATCTCTACCTGTGTTAAGCACTCCAGCCTTAGTCCAAATTACTTTACAGCTACATCTCACATGAGGCTGCTTCACCTACCAGGGTAAAAGGGTAGTCTCCACTGGCAGATGCTTCACTATTACACCTCAAGCTGAACATCAGCACAGTCAAGAGTGCAAGATCTTAAGGCCAGAAGAAGAGGAGGAAACAAGTGAGTCCTATGTGTCTGTAGCCTATTTGTTAGAGCTACAAGGTGTCAGACTGCATTTATGTTCCCTTTTTCTGAAGCACTTGTGTATTTTACCTTAGATACTCCTATATATTGTTGCTCCAGGAACTGAACAATTGGGAGTTAAACCACTTTTTTTTTTTTTCGTTTTCAGCTGTACAAGTCCCACTATCAGGGATCTTCTAGTTACAGCAGTCTGAATGGAAAGAAACAGAAAGATATCCAAAATACATCTGACTTATCTCACTCAGGGCAGTACAGGGAAGAACAGGGATTCAGAGCTATAATTTTGCAAGTTCTGAACTCACAAAAATGGAAAGACTTTTTCTATACCATGATCCAAATGTGCCCTGATGGTTCTGAATAAAGAGAATGAGCTATAAGTGTGGAGGTCAAAGAGCAGGATTTCCAGCAATAGATTTTGAACATCCAAGAACTTGCATAGTATCTGCATGTTAAAGCTTAAAAACAGCCTTTCTATCTCTTGTCAGCCTGTGAAAGCCTGATTTTTTTTCCTTTGTTTGCTGAAATTGCTTTTGCTGCTTTTGGGTGGAGATTAAATAAATTGGCAGACTCCAGAGAATCAGGCTTAAGAGTCCAAGAGGTTTCCAGTCTGGCACCCAAGTAGACAAGTGGCCAGACAAAGCTATTTTTGAGAGGCAGCAGTTCAGTTTCACATATTAGCTTACCCCACAGCTTAAAAACTTGGTTCCAAAAATGCAAAGATTTTCACTTCATTAGAGATGCTCAATAGCAGTCTTAAAACAGTCTGAGAGCTGAACCTAACAATCCAATGCATAAATGTTACACTGCTAGCTAGAAAATCAAACCCCATAGAGTTTTGTGCAAAAAGATCTCTTTGATTTATTAGCATATGTTGGACTTCAATGGTAAAATCAGCAAATGAAACCAGCTGCATTAAATACTGAAAATGTGTCTCATTCAGAGAGCAAACCATCCATGGCCTACTGGAGTTCCAGAGTTGCAGCACTCCACTGTGAAAGAACTTGTTTATTGGGGAAGATACAGAGTTCTTAAATTCTTATCTCAAGGAAAGGGGTTTATTTACTTTTTTGAAGATGCATTTGGACAAGAACTAGTTCTACTGGAAAAGAAAAGAAGTTAAGGCTTGCTCACATGAGTGCTCTAATTGCCATAAAGTAATGAAGTGTCTTCAGTTGTATCCATGTTGTCCCATTGTTCACTTAGCTTGTTCACACTCAGCTGTAGATGGCTCTTCCAAACATTCCTGTTTTAGTATGGTTTTTGAGGAGAAATAATATTGACCATTATGTAATACTTAGCTTTCATTCTGTCTTGTAAATAAAAGCCTAGAAAATATTTGTGGACTGAACTTTGTGTTGCTGGTTTCTTCCCAGGAAAAAAATTATTAATTGTGTAGTAAAAATCTCGCTATTCTAGATTTTCAAAGTTGATGATAAGCCAGTGTCTAACTCATTTCCAGTCAGATTATACCTAAATATAAGTCAAATATATTTTGAAAAACTACTAACACATAGTTTGTGTCATATGACTAGTGAATAATGGCAGATAATTTTGATTAGCAAACTGACTAATTAGACACCTTAAATTAGATATGATGAGAAAATCCCCATAAAATTCGAGTTATTTGAAATTAATTTGGTTTTGTCTGGGGAAAAAAAATGGGCATGCATGGCATTGAAATGAGTTTCTGGCCTTTTCTTTTTCAATAAAGGTTTCAAATTATGTATATGGCTGAAAGAAAAACATCCAAAGCGTGGCTGCTCAGAACTGCTTTCCAGACTCGCACACTTTTTTTTCCATTATTTGTCATGCAAATTACAGAAAACTTAGCAAGGTGCACCTTTGTAGAAGACTAGAAGATGTTTTGGGGGTCCCTTCCAACCTGAATAGTTTATGGTTCAGAAGGTAATATGTAAGCACAGAAAGTATAAAATCAGAGTAACAGGCTTTCTATTCCAGCTTTCCTCAGTCCTTTGTAAGAAACGACAAAGTTATTGTAAATTTCAAATTGTCTTTGTCTGTGAGCAGGTCACAACTATGTTTCTGGGACTGTATTCAGTTTTAGGAGAAGCTGTTCCTGGAAGTTAATCTGAATACCCTAAGCAGGGTCTTACTCCTTCCTTCTAAATGGATGCATATCTTATCAGTCTTTTTTGGTTTATAGGGGCAGCACTAGGTAGAAGGATCAGAGGTCCATCAGTGTTTGAAAAAGTCTATGATCTGACTGTAAGTTTGGACGAATAGGCTAAAGTAGGAAGAAATGCACTGCTGCTGTCACCTGCATTATGACTACCCTAGGAGTAAGCACATAGGAACAGAAAATTTTGTACAAAATGACTGTGATACGGGTGAGCCCTGACAGAGAACACGGAATAATGCTGAAATTCTACGTTAGCTAACCCATGTGCTGCTGAGGTTCTAATCCAAGGGTTTTCACAAGTTATTTTACCCTGTATCTTATTTAACAATAATTCTGATGCTACTACTGGGGCCTATCAAGCAAAGATATACCCTTGGTCTCTCATTGAGACTGTCAGGAAAAAAAAGGAAGAAAAGCTTAATGGGATGACATTTTTCATTGTTCTCAAATTACACCCAGATACAGTGGAATCATTCCACTGCTGCAGCATGTGTTCAGTGGTTGCACTCATGGGCAACAGTAGAAAAGCCTATGACAAATAGATGTTGATTACTTTTGAAAATCTCAGCATTGTTTTTAGCTGAACACTTCTATGAGGAGGCTTCTTTATGCTCTGCAGTGCAGCATTCAGTGCAGGAATGTAATAGCAATGCAGTATGTATAACATTTATACGTCATTATCCTCATCATCATTATCATGATGTGTTATCTGACTGGCAATCTGCTTGCAATATGAATGATAATTCTTCATATTGATCATGTTTTTCCATGAAGCATCTAATTATTGCTGGCAGAAAAAGGCAGCTTGGATTTAAGAAGGCACCAGATGTTGGCAAAACTGCTTTTAAACTCCTCTTTGTTGCTTCCTGGAGCTTGCAGCATACAGAGAAATTGCAGCAATTTGGTAGCCTAATCTCTTCAGATGTTTCTATTATGTTTTAGCACCAATGTCTGTGTCATGGGCATCCAAGGAAGACATTAAATTTCATCCAGGTCTTCCCTGTGGTCCTCTGGTATCAATTAAAAATATTTATGGCAGCCAGTATCTACCTTATTGAAAATGACCTTGAGAGGGACCAATACCAAAGGATAGTTCAGCTTGAGGTAAGGAACTCAAAAATTTGAAAAGAAAACGTCTTTTCTTTTAGAAAAATATTTTGCACTGAGTTTTAGCAACAGAGGGTCAGAGTTTTCACTGAGGGTCCATTTCAGAATCATCTTTTCAAGAAGATGCATATTTGCAACCAGATATGAGCTTCAGTTTTCCACTTAAGAGACTGCTTCCTCTTATCCAAGGCTTGTAGTTTCCATGGGTTTATCCTAAGGTCCACATCATGTAGAGGCAACTAATTCCTTGAATGTTCCTGAATAGAGAGGCCATCAAACTTAGTTCTGTTACAGGTTTAACATAAAGGAGCTGGGATGGGAGATAAGGAAGAAAATAACTGGACTGAACCTTTTGCATGAGTGTACTGTCTATGGCAAGAACCAGTACCAGCACACAGTATTGTACAAAAAATAATTTATGGATCTCACAACATACACATTTTCAATTATTTTTTCTAGTTTAATGACACCTCATTTTGTTCTTTCTTTACTTTTATTTTTAATGTTTGCCTGCTTTCTATCCCCCCAAAAATGAATGACACCACTTATCCTCTCTGGAAAAAAGAGCAGTCTTCAGATAGCCAAAGGACATTTTTTTAAGTTTTAAAGAGAATTACAAATGGATTAATGTCAGAGTAAGTTTCTTTTAAAGATCCCTTGGGTCTGATTCTGTCTTTATCGACACTAAATTACACAAGTGTGATTACTTTTGTGATATTTCATGGAGATACTCCCAGTCCTTCAGCTGTAAAGCAACAAAGAATCAAGTATGTCAATTCTCTGGATTATGCTGATGTATAACATAAAATCAGCAAGGAGAGAATCATCCTAAAAATAAGCAATTCCATTTTAGCCTCATCAAAGAACAAACAAGTTCTTCAAATAAATCATATCATCAAGCAATAATTTGCATTGATAAAATATGTGGCTATCCAACTGAAATAATGATTTCTATTACATATATAGATAGTCATTTATGGCCGAGATACATTAATGAGCCAAATCCTCAGCCAAGACAGGTCAAATTACCTTCATCTTCTGTATCATTATCCGTCAACTGAACATCTTACCATCTGTAAGTGGAGAAAAGTTTAGTGGAAAGAAAAGTTGGACTGTTAAAAGTATTAACATTTCATTATTTTTCTTAATAAAAATGTCACATAAAATGTCTTATACCTAGAAGCCCCGATCTCGTTTTCTAAAATGCTGTGTCTAAAAGACAAAGCTAAAGGTTAAAATTAAATGCAATTATATTCTCCAGGAATAAAATGGATATACATTAAAAGTATAGTTAGGTTGTAAATTAATTTAAGTTTTTAAAAATTACAAAAGAATATATAAAATGCAAATTAAAGGAGAAAATCTTATTTATCTCCCCTGTTTGTATGGAAATTGGCTCCTTTTAATGAATTAATCTCATGCACAGACTCCTGCTAAATTAGACTACCTATAATGTACTGTCTTCAAGTAACTTCACATTCTCATTATGGCCTCCCTAATTTCTAAAGTAAAATTAATATAATTAGGGAGCAAATCAATACATATTGATCTTGAGTTACTTGAATGGAACAAAAGAATAACAGATTAAAAGGAGATGATTTTTGTTAGCATTGATTTTGTTAGCATGCTGGAACAACACTGTTGAAGAATTAAGTCTTAAAATATTTTCCTTCCCTGAATGATATCCTCTGGTAATTTTATATTTTTTATGAAGCAAACATGGCTGTGTTTGAAAGAAATTGAAAAATAATTCTTTCTCTCTCTGTATTTTGGTGACTTTGTTTATGGCATAGTTTTCCTATGACAAAAGACATTGAATGTATTTTATTTTCTTAGATATCAATTTTGGGCTGCAAATTATTTCATCAACCAATGTTTCCTGTTCCAAATGTAAATTATAGGTGGATGCATGTTGGCAAACACTGCCTGAATAAATAACTGGTAGTATACTGGTATATAATCAAGCATATGCAGTGAGAAACTTGAGGCACATAATGAGAAATAATGGAAGATTCACAGAAATCAAAGAAGCAATACTTTTCTACATACCCACGGACTTATTTCATGTGGAAGAAAATGACACTTTCTAGCAGAAAGAGTGTAAGTTCTTTTTATTGTATTCAGGAAGACTTATTGCTATCTAATGGCTTTAGTCTGACATTTATTAGTAAGATGAGAAAGAAAAATAATAATGTGCTACCTCAGAAGCTGAAGTCCATATTCGCAAAGTTGTTGCCGGGGATGGAAAAGTCTCAGGTGGTTCTAGACAAACACATGTGCTTCTCCACGTTTCTCCAGAGCCTCCCAGGGCACCAGGCTGCTGCAGAAGGTAGACTTTGCCCAAACTCATAAGAGCATGCTGATTGAAGTCATGGGCAGCTAATTTGCTTTTCACATCCTAAAGTCTCTACAGAGCGCAAACCTTTTTTCTTAACTCATATTTCCTTTCACTGTTTCACAGCAGCTTTATAATATGTGAAGAAATTCCCTTGCTGCATGTGATAAATCTAAATTGCTTTGCTTAAAAAGGTAATTAATTTAGAGTTTTCTTTTCAATTTTCACACCATATGAACAAGAATAAAGCTTTCCATGGTTATAAATTTATGTACAGTGATTACCCAAATGAGTGGCAGAAACAGCTGCACCTTAAATCTTTACACTGAATATTCTGATTTCCTTGAAGTTAAATTGCAGATTCTGGTTGCATTTCACACATTTGTTTAAATATAGTTTTAGGGAAACAATACCAGGATATATAAAGATGTTATAAATATTAAAGGAAGAAGAGCTTTTATGTCTATTTTATTTGTAAATATATGAAAGGACTTTCACTCTATAATTTTGTTAACTAAAAATGGGCTTTGATGTTATTTGATTATTTAACATTATTCCATATTAAGTTATATTTTGATACAATTCTAATTCAATTATTTGTGTAATAATCCAGAAGTAAAACATACCTGGCCTTTCACATGATAGATGAGAAAGCTATTGTTTAGTATTAAATTAAAAGAATATTCTAACACAAAATCTTAGTGAAAACAATGTAATGTAGAGGCTGCCATCATTAAAATATAATGCTTTTTTCTTACATTAAACACAGTCCAAATCTAAGTTGCCAAAGCAGATGATAATGGCATTCTAAATATTTCTTTTAAAATTATCAATTTCAGAAAAATTTGTTACTATATATAAAACGGCTACAGTTACAGAATAGTATGAAATTACAAGGAAAATTAAAAGATTTCCTCTTTTCTTCTCACCGAGTAGTATTTGTTCTAGATCTTGGACCTTATTTGAACAAATGCAGTCTTGATGGTAACATATTTTGACTTGAGGCAATGGCTGGGCATCTGTGCTGGAACTAAATTTTTCTCTCCCAGTCTTGCTGGAAGACAATTATTTTTATTTCAGTTTTCATTTGGAACCTCCTGAAAAAGCTTTGGGGAAAAAGACACCATTGTCAATACAGACTAAAATCTGAGCCCAAAAAATAAATGGCACTTTTTGTCCCTTGAGAAAGAAATCTAATTTGAGGAATATACCCTGAATAGCAATATTAGAGTCCAAGGATACCCAGCTACTACCTGAGATCCTATTTCAATCTCAGGTTTATGTTCTCTCAAATCAAAGTGACTGACATGGAGAAATATTTTCACTGAGTTCACTAGTAAGCAGAGTTACAGGGAAATGAAAATTTTTTTATCTGAGTTCTTTCAAGAAAGATTTTTTTAGGATCTTAAATGCAATTGATTTTTCATTTTTCTTTCCACCCTCTCTCTTTTCTTCCCCCCTGCCTTTTTGCTCTTTTTTCCCCTTTCATTTTCCCTTCTCTTTATTCCATTTTCCTTTCTTCCCCCTGCTTGCTCCCTTCTCTTTTCACCTCTTTTCTAGTTTTCTTTGCCACATCATCAGCAACCTTTTCTGCCGTAGCAGTCCTTTTGACTTCGTATGAAGATTCCCATGTTGAAAGCAAAAAGCAAGACTTTTTCTTAGAAGTGGAGAACTGTCCTTTGTGGGCAGAGCACATCCAATGTGTCATGCAATTGCCTAAAAAGAAAAAGAGGTGGAGAGAGACAAGAAAGTACAGGTTTATCCAATGACAAAAAACAAAACAAAAAAACAAACAAACAAAAAAAACCCACAAAACCAAGCCAAAACAAAAAACAAAAAACAAAGAAAACTAACCAGAATTTGTTCCAGAGCCACAAACTGAGAGAGAACTGGATTTGTTGCTTGGAACTCACCCGTGCCACTGAAGTTGTCTGAAGCTGCTGTGGCTTGAGGAGTTCATTCATGTTCGCGCTAGGTTAATGCAAGGCCAAATAGTCAATGTCAAGTTCACTCTTGTGACGTAGACATGATCTCCTGATTCAAAGGAGCTCAATTCACATTTGGAAAAGGTGATTATAATATTATCCTGGAAATGGGGAGAAACATTTCTTTCTGTTGCCTCTTCAGTTCCAAATTTTTAAGCTATAACAAATATATTACTTGGGTCGAGAAAGAGGCAAAATAGTCAGTGGCCAAGACCCTGAGAATAAATGATAATCCTCTCTCAGATGGCATACAGTTAGAAGATGGAAGACTTAACAAAACAAAAAGCTTAAACCTGGATATATTTCAATTCCAGAGAAAAATTGTGAAGGATATTTATCAAGAAGTTAATTTTAGTTTGAATAAAACACTGAGTAGGGCTTAGGCCTACTTTTAGACTTCTGTAGTTTTTTAGCATGCTTAAAGCATCTCTTACAGGATGCAATGAGAGATTTATTTTTTTTTTACATTTTTTTGAGCCTTGCTAGTCCATTGAAAAAAGCCTTAAAACAGCCATTACCTCATGGAGTGGTAGAGAAAAGATACCTTTAAAAATGTTGAATGATAAAAGGGGAAAGAGACTATATCTGGACATGGTGAGAATTGAATTAAGGAATCTAAAATGAATCACAGACATGGAGAATTAGGAAGATGGATTGAGTCCAGTGGATTTAGTGAAGATTATTACTGCCACTCATGCACAGATTATACTGTTTTAAACACAGAATCCCAGAAAATATGGTTTTAGAATTTTTCCTCTACTTTAGGTGAGAAATAGATCAGATCCCTCAAACTTCTTCTTTCCTAGGAAACCATATTTTTCACAAACACCTTATTTATTGCAAATGAGCATGGACAAAAGTGTAGGGGAAAGGTTTCTGTAGGCAAAAAAAAAGATCTCCTGAGCTATAACAGCAAGAGATGTCATGGACATTTCATGTTTAAATGTTGGTGGGATTCTCAGACTAAGAGTTCTCTGATCTATCCCAGCATAGCCTGAATACAGTATGACCTTACTCACATAATACTTTTGGAGTAGCCCCAGCCATACACTTATTTAGCCAATCTTGCCAACATAACCTTAATACCCAATAAATATGAGGGTACTCAATAAGTTCACATGGCCAAAGTCACTAGTAAGGCACACCATTAAATAATTTCACAATTAACTTAAGAAAGGATAGCTTCATTTTGAAATGAAAGTATTCTGTAAATGAAAATTAGTCTTACAAGTAAGACATGGGTTAATAGCCAAGGTTTCATAAGAGCAGCCCTTTCTGCCTCATACCCAGAGTTCCTCACACAAACCTGCACAGCCTGTCCAACATTCCTCATTATTTCCCAGAAGGCAACAGGGAGCCCTGGTTATTTATTGGCTCAAATTTTTCATCACCTCGGTTGTAAATGGCTACAGTCCCCTTGGGTGCCATAATAGGATTCAAGGATGGCCCTAAGGTATCCAGTAAAGGAATTAATTATTATTTCTTCTGCAATACATGAATGACCAAATTATGAGGATTGTTACTATCTCACTGTTGAGTTTAAAGACAAGCGAAATTTGAAATTGCTGTTTGAGAACCACTATAATGCAGAAATTTAAAACAAACAAAATTTTAATACAAAATCAGAATTTCCTTAGAGAAAAATTTGCTCTTTGCCAAAATTGTGGTTTTTGCAGGAAAAGTATTCCTTGTTCTAGTAGTTTTGGTATATTACTTTGAAAACACAATCTGTCATTGCATTTTGAATCGTTTGGTAGAGTCTCTCCAAAGTTTCATCTGGATTTTGTGACAGTGAAAATTCTTAATCATCATTTGAAATTCCTTTACCAAAGCAGGTATACAGTCATTGTGGGCAAAATACAAATGAACCATTGCTACTTTTATTTTGTAGACCACTTAAGTTATTTTGATAAGATAAAAAAGAGCAGATGATCATAACGCTTGCTTTGCCTCTTACCCATGTCTTTTTTATGAAGGCATAGAAACCTAAAAATTTTATTTGACAAGACAAAAAACAAAACAAACAAACAAACAAAAAATTTAGGGGGAGAAAAAGGAAAAAAAACCCAAATATTGTAAATAGATTATTCTCCAAAAAATCTTCAAAACTAAATTGAACTTAAAGCAGAACATCAAGTTTATATAACCAAAGTCAAGAAAAGTCAAGAAATCCACAAAGTTTTCAACAATTACCAATCATAAATACTCCATTCCTAATCCTGTTTCCTTGTTAAATGTGAAACTTAATAGATTATTGATTTTGCTGTAAAACCTAGACCATAAAATATACAAGATATGCGCAGAGGTAGCATCAAGGTTGCTCTTGTAGCATTAACTTTTATGTTTCCTGACTCTCTGGATTTTTAACTGCAACCCAAAATATTATCGTTTTGTACTAACAGTTCATGTAGCTCTTACTAAAATAAATTGTACTTTATCTTTAGTATTTACCAACAGCCTAGAAAAGTAAGACAACGGTCTTCTTACTCCAAATTTGTTGTGACAGTCATGACAAACATATGGATAAAAACAGTCTTACAAGCAGGATGCTTATCTGTTTTACTAGTTCAGAAAGGTCTGATTGATGTGAAAGACCGAGGTCTCTCTAAAGATAATTTAGCCATTTCCATACAGTTTACGCTTGTGCTAGCTGTATCCTGCAAGTGGACTCCCAGGGGGATTTTCTCTGACCTTCCCTCTAAAAGGTAACATATAAGAGATTCCTAAAGGAACCATCATCTAACAAGACTAATGATAGCTTCCATGCCTATTATCATTCAGTGAGAGTGAAAGAGACTTTAAAAATGCAGTACCACATTCCTCCCTTGATGTTTCTCATGATCTATTAAGGTATTAGATGCCAGATAAATTAATCATTAAAAACTTACAGTTAAGTCTTTACAAATAATAACCAGGTGTACTTTGATTATATTTTATCTCACTATATATATATTTATATATTTCTGTCACTAAGCACAAATGATAAAGAACAAGTTGTTTATTAATGAGTAATGTCTAGCTACACTTCAGAGAAAGACCTATATTCTTCAGCTTCACAGTGCATTAGAAAGTTGGGAGGATTATGAAAAACCATTCATCCTTCATTTCTGAAGTAGCTCATGGTTTGTCATTAAACTATGCTTTCATGCTATTTTAGGGAGTGTGAGCTATCGTGCTGACTGTTTATTAGCTCATATAACCTACCACTTGATTTATTTTTTCCTGATCAGTAGTACTTTGCTTAAAAGTTTCTCCAGTATAGTCACTACATAGAATTTTTAGGGAACTAATTTTTATTGAAACAGTCTGCCCTAGCTTAGTTTTTTTTAAGTATAAAGGAGGTGATCTACATTTACATTTAAACAGTAGTCACCATAACGTGATTATTGACATGTTTTCCCTGTTATCCAATGTAATTTTTTAATAAAATGAAAGCTCTTTCAGAACAGTGATGACTTGTTGAATTTCACTGTTGTTATAAAGATCTATTTATTTTCTTCAGGGTTTGCATTCACTTAGTCCCATGGGGACCGTGTGCCTGCATTTCTCCAGTGACCACGTTGCTTTCTAGAGACTTAAAGCTTTTCCTTTCAAACAGGAAATGATTGACCTGTATTATTAGAGCTTGTTTCCTGATGTGAACTAGTTCAGCTCTATTTCTAGATCCCTAGGTAAGTATGCATTTGCACTGAATTTAGATAATTCTTGCTGTTCCTCCACTGGAATTTAACAAATGCAGATGCATTCAACAGACTAACTTTACATTCATTTTCAAATGCTGAAAATGCATTCTGAAAATGTTGTTTGTATTTTATTTGATTTCATAAGCATATGTTTGTATTTTTGAATGTGATGCCTTAATATCAACTTACTTTTATTTTATTAAAACTCTTGGTTGATATAATGGATATTTGGAAAAGTTGCACCAGAACACAGACTATTTGTTTAATCAATGGCACAAGATCTCCCAGCTATAATAATAATAGTAGTAATAGCTGTATTTGTAATCTCCTGGATATTTCTAGTGGATCCATGTTTGCTGCAGATTTAACATTTATGCCAATCCTCACTAAACAATAAGATGGACTGGTGGTAAAGGCAGTAAAAACACAGCCTATTTTGTAAGTGGTGGCTCAGAATGGAAGGTAGGCAGAGAAGCGAGCTCATGTGGAAAATATCTTTTACCACAAAATTAATTTTTCTCCTAATCCACTGATCTGAAGAAATACTTGTAAAATATATGTAAGGAGTTGTAGTGTGCATGGCATCCTGGAGAATATTAAGGAAGAAAAGATACACTACCTCAGCCTCCTTCATCCATAGTCAAGCAACATGACAGATGTTCTGCTGGGCAAACCTATGTCAGCCAACAGATCCTGTGTGCTTGGTGCTCGCTCTTGTGGCTGTGCCAAAACTCTCCTCTGCTTTCCTTAAAACTGCAGAACAACACTGTCCTAATGGCTCTGGCAGGGACAGTGCTAAAAACACATCTATGCCACAAGTACTAACATCTGTGATGTTAAATGACATCTAATAGTAGCTTCCCTTTCTGAAGACTGCAAAACTCAAATAGAAAAGAAAATGGAGAGATCAAATGAAGATTAGTGAATCAATTAATAATTAATTTAAATAACTAGTTACCTAACCCCCCAATTATTTGAACAAGAACTTTATTTTCCCTTTTTCTTTGGCAAGATTATTCATTAGTTCGGGGCATAATCCATAACCTGCTGAATAAACAGTTTATTAATAAACAGTGTATTAATTAATATACATGACATCTGAAATCAAAATAATATTATTTTTAGTGACGGAAATCTAAAGTGATGAGCAAACTTTAGGTTTGGTTTCTGATCTGTATGCTCATAAACATAACTTTAGGTTTTACTTTTCTGGTTTATTTGAAATATTTTGCTGTTTGTTTCGAGAGTTCTCATCTTCCACCCACAGTAGGGTTTGAGTGCCAATAGGAGATTCTCTGTGTTACAGTAGGGCATCAAAGAGCTTAAAAAAAAAAAAAAAAAAACCAACCAAAACCCCACAACAAAAATAAAAAACCCCTATTTTCTGGGGGCTATTTCTGGCATTACTTGTAATTTGTTACTATATTCATAGAAAACATGAGAAATTAATGAAAAACATTGGAATGTCCTTTAGTTGGTGAATCTCACGGAGTCAATGAAGAAAGATTCTGCCCCAGGTAATGTAGAACATATCTGAAAGTTAACAACAATCAATTGATATTATTTAAGTCAGTTATCCTGTTAGATGTAGACTCTCTAAGAATTCTAAGACTCTACCAGAATAGAGAATGTTTTTGCATAATATATTATGAATGATTGACACTCGATCAAAGAAAAGGAGATGTGAAATACCTTCACAGAAGAGCTGTCCTCAAGACTACACTTAGTGGAAGAGGTAAGACTCCAGCAATTGTTACACTGCTTCACAGACAGTCCTCTCCTTCCTTCTAATCCACTCATTTAGACAATAAGCTGAAGTGCCTTTTGTGCCAGTGAAAATATGTGATACACAAGATGAACCACCAATAATATTTACGCATATATCAGTGGGCTACATGTACCTGCATGACACGCCTTCCCTGAGGATGAAACACCTAGTCTAATACTGGTCAGTAAAAGGAACAAATTATTATATATTTTTCATATAAAGAAATACTGAAAACTAGGAGTTGTATAGGCTTTAAACAAAAAAAAAAAAAAAGTTGTTACCTAGAAAATTTGTGATGCAAGAAAAACAAGGTAAAATACAAAATTACACTTAGAATATTGAGAGTTCCTACAATAAAGTAATATCAAAAAATTGTAATATTATTCGAAATTGAAAATATTAATGATAGCAGCTTTTATTTCCTCTTTTGGACTCTTTCAGTGCTGGAAACCATTTTCATCCCATGCCTCTCTGGACATTTCCCTGATTAGGAATCTTGTCTAAGGGTACCATCAAGGGCAGAGCAGATCTCAGGCAAGCTGAATTGCTTTTGAAGACACCTTTCCCTCTCTCTAATGGGGAATAGCCGTAAAACTAGAAACCTTAATTTTAACATTTATTCCCAAGAAGGAAATAGAATAAATGGAAAAGGATACCCAAAGAGTATCAACCTGTTAATCTCCTTCAAACTGGATTCAGGGACAATGCTTAACTGTATAATGGCTTGCTCCTTATCCGGAGAGATAAAAGAAAAACTTTGTCTGTTTTTCCTTCATGGAGAAGGATGAAATACAGTTCTAAATGTCTCAGAGACTATCACTTCAGGTATTACACGTTGTCTATTCAAGCTGGATACAGCAGTGAGGAGTCTCAAGAGGCAGTCATGCAGTATGGTAACAAGGCAAGGAGAGAGAGAAGAAATTGAGCACATTTTAATGCTGAATGTTTTTCTCTAAACAGGAGTTCGATGTTGAAGGTAGCATTGCATATCCAACATTTTTCCTGTTATCTCTCTGCAAGTATTGATTTTTTGGTAAGCATGCTGCCCTTTCTAACATTTCTCGTTTGGTCTCGTAAGTACCGTATTGAAGACTTAGGTTCAATCCTATAAATATAGAAATTAGTCATAGTCCATAGTGTTAATAAGTAATAAAATTTCTGGCGTAATATTTATAAAAGACACGTGGGAATTTAAAAGTGTAGTTTGGAGGAGATGTGGAATTGTGAGTGTGGAAATGATAGAGACACAAGGCACTGTCATAGGAAAAGAATGTTATATGAACAAAGGGCAACGAGGAAGTAATAGAAAAGCACATCAGAGAACCATTCTCTTGCTCTATGGCCTGGCTGTTTCTAAGCATAATAAAAAGAAGAGATACGAGGGTAATAAAATTCATGCTAGACACATCTCTAAAGGAGGAACTGACTGAAAAATAAAAAAAGCACTTTCCTCCTAAGTCTTAAATTTGCCAGAGTGTATTCACCTCCAGTAGCAAGGTACAAAGGTACTGGTCCCTAGTCAATTTAAAGTATAGACAACTCTGTAGAAGGACAATGTATGCATGGAGGAAAAACTTTAGGGCCATTCTGAGGAGCACTTTTTTCTCCTCTGTTCATTTTACAAATGTCTGTATTGTCACAAAATACTGTGAGCAGTTTAGGAAGGGATTAATTTTGAGTATCTAGAAATTGTATGTTTCAGGACTTGTGGATATCATTCTTAGCACCTACAAAGAGTCATGTGATTGTGCCCTGACTTCTTCACTTTGTAATTAAGCTAACCTCATGTTTCTGTTAATGTAGCATTATGCTTTAACTTCAGCTTCAGCATTAAAAAGCCATGTAGTAACAAATGTTCAGTTTGCCATTAATAGTAAATAGGGATATTTTTTCCCATACTCTACATATGTCTTCTCTTCATCATGTCTTGAAGCTTGAAATTTACTTACAATGAAAAATATGAATGTGAATAAACTATTTTTCACTATGTCCCTTTTGAAGAACTCAATCATTTACGTTTAAACACAGGCATAGGGAAAATGTTCTGCAGCATCTCTCCAACAGACAACTGATATATCAGTCTTAGGTCTCAGCCATGCCTTGACCCACACCTCCTGCCTATTGTTTAGCTTCCAAGAATGCAGAAAATGTATGGGGATGGCAAGAAAACTTTCATGGAGATATATAAAGAAGGGACAGAACACTCACAAATGTCTTAATCACATCCTTACTGAAACTCGCCCTGCTAACGCTGAATAGGTGGACTTTTGTTGTAATAGTAATTAAAGCCAAAACCAGTGCTCCAGTCAGACGAGCAACTATTGCCACTGAACTGCAAATTTACCCAACCTGCCTTGAATCTTCATACCAAGAGCAGCAGAATCGAATAAAACAGACATGCACACTCAGATACATATGCACGCACTCTATTGGAGGTATAAGATTTTTTCAAGGTAAACTTTTTAAGGATACAACTCAGAAAATTCAGGGATATGTATTTCCATCCAGAACTGCACACCACCAACATGAACTTACCCAGTATGAGGTTGAAGAGACCTTAAAGATCTTCAGGGATTTTAAATAATAAATTTCCTAAGGAGTTAAGTGTCTGAATACTTTTGAGATTTTAGTTGAAGTGCTTCCAGCTGTTCTGTAACATCTTACTGTGAAACTTGAAGGAGCTAAAGAGGAGGATTACCAAGAATATAACTTAGAAGCATATATTCTAACAACAGTTGTTTGTATGGTATCACCGAGGAACTGGATGCATTCACATAAGAGGGCTTCCTTCCGCCCCTTCCTTCCGCCCCTTCCTTCCTTCCTTCCGCCCCTTCCTTCAGCCACTTCCTTCATTTTTTCATAGAACTACACATAGTTTACACGAGAAGTTCACATTTAAGTCAGTGGATATATGTGTAGGAATTTAATTATTAAAAATAATTTAGAAATTATTTACTCAAATAAAAAATCATTCGGGGTGTTTCTGGAAGACTTGAGATGATTAAAATGCAGCTATTAATCTAGAAATATTAGAAAAAAGTTAAAAGTCTAAAGTTAAATGGTTCTGTAGAGACTGGTAACTCAAAAACATTTCCAGCTTTAGAATAAATATTTCTCCTTGCCCTTGGTGTATATATAGCAGTTTTGAAAACAACAACAAATACTTTCAAAACCAAGAATTGGTGCTGAAATTCCTGTGCAGCCAATAGGAAACTTGTTAATGTCTAATGTGGACATGATTTTTATGGAACAATATGCACCAACCATGCTGTAGACCTCAGAGTATAACTCTTTGGGCACATGTAAACAGACACAGTCAAAACTTATGAGCTCATCAGGAAAAAATTGGTTAAAGAGGATTTTGAGTAGAAGTTAGCAGAATTGTCCATACCTGTAGCTCTTAACACCTTAAATTATGTGAAGGAAGACAGAGGTCTGTTATTGAATACACAGCTTAAAAACAGGGACTAGTAACCCACAGCATCTCCTCCAGTGATGCAGCCCTGTGTCATCCACAGGCTGGGAGCTGATTGCACTGAAACAGATGTGCCTGAGCATGTGAGAGAGAAGCAGAAGAAATTATGTGGAAGGAGTAGGAGAAAACACAGAGCCTGCGTGTAGCTGAGTGCTAAGTACTGCCATGAAAGGAGCCCGCAACTGCAAATATGAAAGCACCTTTCTGTTGTTTGATTATTGCTGTCTTCAGGAAATAAGTCGGGGTTCCTTTGGAAATAAACAGGAAGACTTCCGAGATGCTGCTGATGTATTTTTTTTCCCCCCAATAAACAGCCCACAGTGTCCTGAGTATTGGCTAAATGCTCAGTTGAAACTATTTCAACTAATTAATATTCATATTTTTATGATAATGCGTCCCATTCAGCTTCTTATTTACATATATTAGATGTCTTCCCCAATGTGCAATTAAATATTTCTACCTTGAATTTTTTTTTTTCAATCTTTCTGCTGCTTTTCTTTATATGTCAATACACTATAGATAGGATGCTTTGATACTTCTGGTGCACGGTTCAAGTTGAAAAAAGGATTAAATATCAGCCCATATATCTTAAGACACCATGTTTTTGTCACATTTAGAACAGTAGATAGCAGTGGTGTCACAGCATGTGTTAACAATTAGCAGATGATTCATTTTAGTAGCAGCTTCGCTGTAAAGGCTTCAATATTTCTCAGCACAAGGACTGTGTCCCTTGACTAATCTGCTTATTTTACTGTCCAAACCAATGCTTGCCCATTCTTTGAATTTCATGTTTACATTTAGAATCCTTTTGACTGCAGATTTGGGAAGTACCAAATGCTTCTCCATCTGGGAAGGTCATTTTAATCCCCAAGATGGACTTGATGACATGAAAACAACCTATTTGGAATCACCGCCAACTCTGGGCTGGTCCTTTGCAAATGGCACTTCAGGCACAGGGCATGGGAAATAGACTTTTATCACCCACACGTCCTACTTATAGGAATGACAATAATTAGCAAAGCATATTATTCACTTGTTTTGTCAATTTATTAGTGCTATTTTCCTCTTGTTTTTCACAAAGTAAGCTGAAATTGGGAAGAAGCTTGAGTAGCTGCCTGCCATCAGAGTCACCGATGCTAGGTTATGCAGGGAGATGCTGAGCCCAGCCTCTCCTGAAGGGAATGATATATAGGCTCACATCTGACAGCAGCAGAAAATAAAAACAGGGCTGTATAACCACACAGAGCATGAGGTTGCCTCAGGCAGCAAAATATAATGGGCTGCAAAATGTTAAGAGACTGTTTACGCACTGGCAGCCTATTGTGTTGCCCCAACACAAATCATTTCAACCAGATAAAATTGCACTGAAGTATGTAACCATAACTATGTGTAGCTGTAGGGAGTATGAAGGTGCCCTAGAGCAGCACGCTCTGCTTTCCTTATCACAATTAATTGTCTCTACTGCTTTACCTAGGAGGCAACACTTTCAAACTTGACTTGGGTAGAGGTATCCACATATTTTTTCCAGCTGGGGAACATGCTGGGTTTTTGCTGCAAGCCAGAAGACCACATATAGACTGTTTAGGGTGGAGCAAATTACTGCTGCTCCCAGCTAATATGAGAACTCATGTTTTAAAGCCACAGCTCCAACTTCAGTTTGATCCAAGCAACTCTGCTAGAATCAATACAGCATATGGAATGCCGGGATCTTGTCAGAATGGTCTTATGCATCCTTCATCCCTTGACTGTAGCCAGCATTCATTGCTAGGACAGCTGTAGGACCTAGAGAATATCCAGTATTTGACAGGACAACTGATACGGATGTAAAGTCTGAGATCAAATAATTGGTTGAAGCTCACCAGTAGAAGGAAGCTCACCAGTAGAATAAGAACTGTCTTAATCTACTCAATAAAGTTGTGTCCATTTTATCTGAAGAACTTGTCCCTATCTTCAATGTCTATATACCTTCGTTATCTATATATTTGCATCAATATTTCCATCAATTTATCTCATGAAGTTGTAGGGGTGGTTGGGCATCGCAGTCAATGTTTAGTTTATGGAGCAGTAAATGTCCAAAATTGCCTATAGTTTCTTGGTTCACTGTTTTCATTTCTGAGTTTAAAAAATGCATGAAAATTTGTAGTAATTTGATTAACAGGCTCAGGGTAAGATTTTAACTTTTTTCTCTTTTTTTTTTTTTTTAAACCATACTTTTTCCTGTGGAAAATCTTTAATTTGAAGTTAGTTCAGCCTTCATACTCAGATATGCTTTATCTCATAGGTTGAAAAAGTGAAAGGTAAAATTTGGTTTGAACAGGACTGGCTATCAGCTACATAGTAAAAATTTTAATTTCCAACATACAGAAGCCTGAATAAAATGAAAAGGCATTTCTACAACAATAAAAAGAAGAAAGCTTGACAAATGAGACAAAACTTTTCCATTAATATCTGGTTTAAAAATTATTTTATACATCAATGAATACACTTTGTGTGTGTGTTGATTTACTGCGAACACTGGAAAAATTTAATTTGAATGTCACAAATAGAAAACCAATTTCAGAAAAGTGCACATAATTCCAGACAGAAACAATCCTTTAAATCCACATGCAGAAGTAGTTTGTGCTGGAAACTCTAGGGGGCTCATCCAAACATTGGGGAAAAATCTGTACTATTCTAACTAAGTTCTGAACACATGCATGCAAATGTATTGACATTGGAAGAACCCACTTGTGTAAATTTCCCTACGCACCCTATGCAAACCTACAATTTGTAGTATAAAACACAAGTTGTCTTTAATGTTTATTTGGTGCGTGAGAAAACAATTCATCAGTTATTTAAAAGCCTCGATTCTTTCAGCATCAAACTGACACAGGAAAGGAAAGATGTGAAAGAAGGAGCACCGTCCAAAGCAGTTCCTATAAAAGAGATGAGAGCTGAGGCAAAATAGAGGTGAAAAAGTCTCCTCTAGGTTCAAATCATCAGCTTGCTGTAGTGTTTAGCTCCAAAGAGACATTTACTTTTTTATTAATTCTAAAGGTCTAGGACTAATCAACCATATCCTTAATTTTGTATTAGTGATCCCATAATTTTTGTTATTTTCCTTTTATTTTGTCATTACTAAAACCCCTCAAAGTCTTCATGTATTCTGAAGTTTCAGGAAATCTTTGAAATCCTCTGGGGGCTGTGCTCTCTGACAAGGTATCATGGAGGCATCAAATGAAGGAAGGGTAAGAAAAAATAAAGTGAAAAAATAGGATTGAAAAAAAGTGCATGAGTTTACATTTTAACCACAGGATAGAATTTTTAAATCTTGAAACTATATTAGTCATAATGCAGGAGGGTATAATATAAGAGGTCTGATTTCTCTTCAAATATGCCAAAGTATACAGATTCACAATCTGTTTATAATAAGTTTATAATCAGTAGGTATTAAATAAATTAATAGTTTCCTTACTTAGAAACCATTTTTTCAAATGCTTACAATAATTGGGGTGGCGAAGCATTTAAAAGAATAGGGGATCAAAATTTAAATTAGAACATTTTATTCAGTCTATTATTATCTGATATATTAATTAGTACATGTTAGATTTACACTTTTTAAAATTTTGTGCAGGTATATTGAACCTTTGAACAAGGAATATCAGGAAAACAAATTAAATATTAGACTTATCCAAAGATAACTGAGAAGCAGGGGATAAGATGTCTCCTAAAATAAGTCTAGACTCAATTACTTCCAGTGAACAAAATACAGTCATATAACAGAAGAATTAAGGCTAAATGCAGAGTTATATTGGCAAAGGTAGAAAAAAAATAACATTTTAATTCTTTTTAAGCTTTAAGTTTTTTACAGCTCAGGTAACACAGTGTAATATCCCTGCTCCTATTATAAGTAAACATGTGTTATCAACATTCTCAGTCTTTGGCCCATAATCTTAAAGTATTAAAAAATAAATAAATAATCTAATTGGAGAGCATTTTGAAAACTTCTCTGTCACTACCATAAGAATAACTGAGTGTACCATCCTATTCTAAGTCACCTCAACCTTTGGCAAAGGCTCTCCTTCCCCACAGACATCATCAAATGGTTCCACCTGTCTTCATTACTGCAGTAATAGTAAAAAATGCTACTGGGACAAGTCAGCATTCATTGACATCATTGATCTGACACGTTGAATTATAACAGTAAATATTAAGTTACAGTTAAATTCCCTGCACATGGTCAAATGGAAATCCCATTTGTGTTAAACAGCTCAGCTTTACTGAGCAGAATGAAAACAATAGGCAAGAGATACATATTAGCTTCTCTGGTATATCTCAGTTATTAAACCTGAAGAAGTCAACAACAAAATGGTACCTTGGCTTCTATTCAGCTCTTCTTTCTGAACTAGACTATTCCACTTATTCTTCTCTTTTGCCATGCAACTGATAATTGATCATAGAATTGATAATTCTATGTATAGTTTTTTCCTTAAGAGTCTTGAACAAATTATATGAGGGCTTTTTTTCCCCCTTCCTAACAGACTTCTCCTGTGAGACTTGAAGTATAATTTCACACATCATCTGCTGTCACATATCATTAGAAGTTACAGCTGAGTATTTTCTGTCTTATTTCACGGCACAGGAAAACTATGGTTTTGCATAATCTATTGCTTCTAATAAGAAATTGAATGACTGTGTGATTTTACTTGACTTTGGCCCTAGTTTAGTGGAAATGCTGATTGTTGTGCATTGCCTTTCCAGAGTGAGGGTGGACGTGGGTCAGAGAAGGGCTTGAGAACAGTTGCTCAAAATTCACGATACTCGCTTAAAATGTGAGTGTAAAGGCTTCAGGTGACTCGAGAGTAAGTGCTCAAGCCATGTTGGAACCATTTTTTTTGGTAGTTCCTCATTTTCAAAGCTTGCAAGGAAAAAGGTGAGTGAGGAAAACTGATTATCTAAGGGAATTAAACAGACCAAGGGCAACAGAGCTTTACTTTTACTTTTGTTTTGTTTCAAAATTGAAGTTCCCTGTACCTTTCAAAGATTTATATTTAGTGTCTAGATTTCCATTTCACGTGTCTTCCTGAATTCTGCTTAGTTTAGCAACTGATATAACTAAGCCTGTGTCCATATAAACATAAACAAAGTCACATGCAACAATGAGTGCCTTTACATTTTGCTTTTAGATTACTCTGGTCCTCTGTTTTCATAGAGAATTTCCCATAAGACCTAACTTTGAGATAAATAAACAGTGTGAAAGATGTTCATTTTATTCATTCCAGTGTAATAAAAATAATAATACCTCATTATTTTCTTTAGAGGTTGATAACTGGATCCAGATCACATGCACTCTGAGTCTTTCCTTTTGGCGACCTCTTATTTTTTTTACTTATGCTAGCTTTTGGTTTTAATTCCTTTCATTTGTTTCATGTTTTCTTCCTCTCCTTTTATTCCTGCCCACCATTTCCAATGGAAAAAGAGCACACATCAGCCAAACCATTCAGGTCACAAACTTTTTCAATTTTTTTCCAGCAAAGCCTCTCAATTTTTTGCTTTGGATATACAATAGTATTTCAAAACTGAATTCTTTCTGGATATCAAATTTTAAAATGTCTAAATTGAGCCAAGATTAGTTTTTAAATCCAACTACTCATTTATGGTGAAAAACCTTCATCAAAATCTAATGTTGTTGTAGATTAGAGATATAGAATATATTCATACCTAAATTTTAAGTAGCTAGTGACCAAAAAAACAATTCCCAATCTTGCAGTTCTTGAAAAGGAAACAAAAATGTTTTCATTACTAAAGTAAGTACAGATTGCATTTAAATTACTCAAATATAACTAGCTCCTTTTTAAAAATAATAGCCTAGTACTCCTAAATCTTGGTATTTTCAACTCCTGTTACAGGCAGAAAGAAAAATTAGATCTTGGCTGAGCAAAAATACATTGTGCGTTCGTAGTTTTGCACAGATCAGAAGGCCACTTGCGTATGAGAGAAAGTGGGGACAAGCCAATGGGGAACCAAAGTCTTGAAAACTGGAACAAATGATGCCTTCAATGTGGTAGTGGGAGGCAATTGAAAATTATACTGACCTCAATGTTTAAAAATACATCTGAGTAGCAATCTACTTTTGTAGGTAACAGAGAATTTGAAAATCAACCTTAAAACTGGCATAGTGAAAAATACATTTCAGGCAAACTATATCAGAACTGGAGAATAATGGTATTTCATTTGAATGAAATTAAATCAAATTATGCAACAGCATTACTGAGCTTTGAAACACAATATAAAATTATTTCTACTATAAATGGAGAAGAAAGAAAAGTCAACTCAAAGCCAAAAATAAACCAATGCTCATTCCTCTGTGTGCTACCTTATTAAAAAGAACAATTTCAATTTAAAGACATCCAGTTGGAAAAAACAAACTATCATCCTTGTAGACTTAGACAGTCAAAGAGCACAAGAGGAAATCCTGGTTAGCATCCATGTAATATTTGTATACAAATGGACAAGTATACTATCAAGGCAGAAAAAGTCAATGAAAGGCCAAATGTAAATTGAGAAGCTGAAGACTGCAATTTAAACCCCCGGAGATATCTCCACAATGGATTCTACAGGGAAAATGATGGGATAGTCCTAAACTATATCAGCATATTTTTTGCTAATTGGCTGCCATGTGTGGCAAAATCTTTTTATTTTAATTCCATAGCAGATGCTGGTGAATATTCAGTATAAAGTAGAGAAGAGTTCATGTTAGCATTCCTAGAGCTGCGATTATAGCCCATAGAATCATGGTTGTAAACGGCCTCTTGGGAAAATCTGTGTATAAAAGAAGGACTCCAGATTGAGAAAATAAATCATGATCAAATATTATATAGTTTACATCATTTGCTAACTAAGAGAGAATATTAGGTCATTAGTCCATGTAAATAGAAGAAGAAATGAACAAAAATTATATCCAGGGGCATTTGAGCATTCAACCTAATTTTGTATTTGATGTGATCAGTTACAGGCAAAAATCCATCTTGACTTCTGCCTCTGAGCCCTTTTACCTGGTATGGTGGCATGAAGGAAAGAGGCAGTCCTACATGACTAATGATAATTTCTATAAGCTATGCTAGACAAGCTACAAAGCCATGTCCCTTCCAGCAAGCTGAGCAGCTGATAATCTCACAGCCAGCAGAACTAACTCCTGCCACACCAGGCAACAAAAGCAGCACTGTGGCACCTGCTGCCTTGGCCAGCTGAGACCATGGTCAGCTATCATTCAAGGCAGTGCCAGTGGGGCCACATAAACCAAACATATGCTCTGCCTTACTCAGCTGCTGTCCTATCTAGCCACAGCCATGTGCCCAAAAGACAGCTTTTCACTCCCAGTCGTGGCTCTTGGGAAGGATTATTTGAATATCTCCTCCTGAGTAGGAGAAAGGAAAAGCGAGGTGGTCTGTCCAGGTGGCAGAGAGCAACTCCCAGGATTTCAGTGGGACGCCATCTATTTTTGCCACCTGAGCACTTTGTTCTCATGTAATAATGCCACAAGGTCCTGAAATAGAGACCCTGGTGGGCTTTTCAGGCCCTGACATAACATTTAAACCTACACAGGTTATTGTCTCTTACCCAGTTCAATGTCTTTCCTAATTATTTCTTATAGAAACAGGGGGTTAAGACTACAGTGTCCTACATCATGTCCTCACTTTCTCAGAGGGATCAGAGGGATGTTTACACACACACAGCACAATCTTCTGCAGGATGATAGCCTCTTTTAGTCTTAGTAACTGTAAAAGCCTATGAAGTCAACAAAATAAATTCTTTCTGTTCTCTCTGTTGTGTGGAAATGACACAACATCTGAGCCTGGAGTCCAGCCAGCTTACCTGATGTGTTAGTTGAGACATCTGGGATTTGTGTCTGAGTCACAAAGCTGAGTATTAGGGTCCCCATGCATCCTGGTTCACACCCTATAAAGCCAATTCCTCTTTGTCCTAGGAGGGCTGAAAACTATAGCTGAGACTAATTTTTTAGAAGTATTTTGATTATGGAAATATTAGGCATGTCTGCATTTTCCTCTCCATGGAAAATTACTCAGGAGTTTCCATATACAAATTTAGGTGGATGAGTGTTACTTTTTGCCTGGAATCTTCTACTGAATGTGATGCATAATTTTGATTAGGCCCTGCAAGAGCTGGTTCCAAGGCATATCCTGGAACAGAAGAATTCCAAGCTGTTGAGATGATTGTTATGCTCTGAAGGATGGTTTTGAAGATGAAGAGCTATTCTTTTTTCCAGTTCTAAAGTTTAAATTAGTCTTTATGACTGACTTTGTGATATATTTTCCACCACCTGAGATCTTTCTTCTAATATTCAAAACTGCAAAACTCAGTGGAGACATTTTAACACATGCTAAAGATGTAGGGTAAGGTTGTTCTGGTTTCTCTTCTTGCCACCTTCTGCCTCACTTAAGCCCATTTATAATCTGAAGTTTTTCTGCAGGGACCTACCTTGCTTCACAGAGCAAACGTCTCTACTACTTTCATCACAGAGTAATTTGTACATGGTGATATTCATGTGGCACTTGTGCTATTTTTGCAGCTAAATTCACATTGTATTTTTGGTCTCTATGTATAGCTTGATTCTCTTTTCATATTCGGTTTCTCCCCACATATTTATCCTTATTTAATTCTACTTTTCGGGTTTTTTTTATAAATACATGGTGAACATATCAGATTAAAAAGCACACATTTACCATTACTTGGTATAAATACAGTCCTGTGGTACACATTCAATCTAAATTTAGGAAATACTGTGGTAAAAGCAATGCCACAGAAGAGTATTTGTTTACCTTTCAGAGGCGCCCTGGTTATTTAAGTAAAATTAAGTTAGATTCTTTTTTATAGGTTTTTGTCCTTCACTGGAAAGTAGTATTGGCCCTAGCAAAATTAACAACAAAACCCACACATTTTCCACTATGCTTTAGAAAGAAGTTTTCACCCACATTAAGAAACAAAGTGATACATTTTTTGATGGTGTTTCAGCTTGGATGGATTGTTTTCACAGCTATGAAAAAGGAAATTGCTAAAATGAAAAGAATTGATGCATGATCAATTTATTATTAGCACTTATTCTTGTGGAAAAATATCTTTTGGACTTTTAATTCAATATACACTTTGTGAACACTCTTTGCCTGTCTAAATTTTCAAAGGGTGTCATTTACTGATGAACTGAAGTTGGTTGAATTATTTGCTTAGCAACAGTTCCCTAGCAAATAATTTCCATACCAACCATGCTCTCTGGAAACAATCTTCCTTATTTGCCAGAATATTTTCAGTTGATAATTTTGGAAATTTTTTTCAAATTTTTTTTCCATAGTGCTAAAGTCCTTTCAAGTCTTATATGACTGATCACTTCAGATACATAAAATTGTTTCTGATGTATAATTTTAACCACATTTTTCTCTTAATATCTGTTTATTGAGGGAGTTTAAAAGTAACATGTAGTCCACTCTATTTCTTTAATGAGTTTTTAGTTGAGCAATATGTTGGTATAAAATATTGGTTTTATGATTTGCAGCATTCTAGCCCAGCAATGAATACTCAGGAAAGAACCACACAGCATTGGCTCAGCTGGAAAAAAATTACAGTAATCAAATTAATTCAGACCAGAGACATATTACCAGTAATTTTTTTTCTTGAGTTTATAAGCATAACTCCACTTTTCAATGAACACAATCAGGTGAACGAGATTCTTATTTTTGTGCTTTCCCTCCTATTTTAACTTGATTATTCTTGGGTCTTTGAGAAAGAAATAACAGAAAAGTTACTGTTCCTTCAATTTGAATGTATAAAAATATCAGCTGTTTTTTTCTGTGTTTTCTCATTTATATCCATGTTTAAAAGACCAATAAAATTGCTATTTTTTCACCAAGGTTTAAAATACAAAATACTACATTTTAGTCAGCAATATTTTCTTTGTTTCCAGCAACTCTGTAACAGAACATGTTAAAATTTTCCTTTATTATATGGATGATACAATTATAACGTATTTCTTCCTAAAGCAATCTGTAGAATACACTATAATGCCCAAATTTTACATGCCTTGACTAGGAGGTATCCCTGACTGAATTCCTTCTCTACCTGACATAGAGCTGGACTGAAGAAGGTTTCCTGTATCACATGAGATTGAGACAGGTATTGGACATGTAAATATTTCACTGTCTCTCTACTGTTAAGTCAAGCATTTATTACAGTATAGAGGGAACATAGGAATGAACTTGATGAGTAGAGCAGAAATCCATCCAGCTTTGTGACCATGACCACATCAGAGAATGGCAGAAGTACACAAAACAACATTTTCCTGATAGTCTCTCCCAGGTCCCAACCTGCAAATAACTGGAACCATAAGTGTATCAGGCTCATGTCATTTAATAGCCCTTGACAGAGTTTTATTCTTTGATTTTGTCTACCTTTTTGATCTCACTTATACTTTCTGCCCGTGATTTTTACTTAGGAACAAGAACTTCCTTTGGTTTTCTTTATACGTGCTATCTTATCATTTCATTTGGTGTCTTCCACATCCTGAGCTATGTGAAACATCGAATAATTGTTTCCCGTTCATCTTCTCTCTGGCATTCAGGATATTATATTCTTCTTTAGTATCTATTGCCTGTTCAGTTGAGTCATTTCCAGACTGATCTGTTCTGCTCTATTTAATTTCTTCTTATCTCCTTGTCATCCCTTTCATCCTTCTCTGTACTGTTTTTACAGTATCCTGTTTGATATGGTGCAACCACAACTCCATGAAGCATTAAATACTTTTTTTACTTAGTTGACTATTCCATCTTCATAATGCTAGTCCTAGTACCCTGATTTCTCTTTAACCACTGAGTAATACTGAGGTGGTAAAGTCAGAAAACTATCTATAGTGACTACAAGGTCCCTTTCATGAATTAAAGCATCTGATTTATAGTCCATTGTCTCATCTCTGACTGAATGCTCACAGTTAGTTTTCCATTAGTGCATTCTTTTGCACTGAACTGACACTGAATTTAATCTCCCATTTCATCACCTGCTTATTCAGTAATTTCCGTCAATTCTCAGCTCTCACTGCTGCACAGAGACTCTCTGGGTATTGATGAGTTAACAGTTCACAGAACTTTCTGTGCAGATAGACTAGAAGCCTTTTCAAAAAATGGCCCTTTACAAAGTTAATGACATCTTTGGCTGTAGCTCCCAGCTGCCACAACTTTGATTGTGGCTTGATCCAAAGAACTGATCTATCACAATATTAATCACAACAAGGTAATGTGGTAGATGGAGTTTTAGTTTTTAAATGTATTCATGGGTAATTAACATCAAAATATGGGTAAATAATATCAAAATTTTCTGGTGGAAACATGGCTTTTAGATTAGGGGACTGCAGTGGGGTGAGAATGGAGCATGGGCTGGTGGGTAAATTCCAGTGATATTGAAAGCCAGGACAGCTCACATGGGAGAAAGTTTTTGCAACTACCCCAGGCAGGGAAATGTTTAACTTGGTGTTTGCATGGCGTAGATACTAAAGTCAGTGACAAGACTGAAAGGTATAGGAAAGCAGGCTACACTAACTCTGGTGGTCTTCACGCTATTTGCCAAACAGTCATACTGTTGAATTACTTAGTGTTTGCCTAATACATTGAAATGTAGAAGTTATATGTGAAGGTTGCATGCATTGATATAATAGTCATGAGTTTTTGAATATACTAACAACAGGAAAAATTTTATTATGGGGGGGAAGTATTGATTTAATACCTAAACCTAGGAGTTTAATAACCTAGAAATCTTAGTTTCCCACCTCCTTTTTCAGAGCAAAATTGAAACCAACAGCAAAAGTGCCTTCACCTTATCTGGGCTGACTGTGAAAGGATTTATAACATATTGTTGTCAAAGCATTGTGACCAGCATTGAAATAAGTGTGCCTGCTTGAGCCTCCTGTGTGTGTCTGTAATCATGATGCTAAGATTGAACAGCTGCTGTGTACCTGTCAGGAGTGTGTGTTTGCCATGGTAAAACAATCTTTCTTTTCCTGCACTTTCCTCTGCTGGAATGAAGCCAACCAAATTCTGCAGAAAGAAATGGGAAGAAATTAAAATATGTAAATCAGCATCTAGTAAGGGGGGATATTATGTGAGTAAGCTACTGGCATCCTTGTCTAACACTGTTCTCTCTCTGTCTTGCTGAAAAATGAGCACTGAGCGGTGGAAGCTTGTGTTCTTGCAGTAGGAACTCTACATTGTCCTGACTAAGCCTGTGGTAACAACCAGTGGCTCAGTATTCAGAAAGCAGCCTAAAGACTTTAAAAACAGATCTCAAGTACTGTAAAAATATTTTAGATATCTGTAGGGAACAAGTGAGATTCTAACAATTCCATATTCATTGGATCCAGGAAAGAGAAAAACTCAAACAACTTCACTGCAGATGACAAGGTAACGTAGAATAAGCACTTCTTAAGTTTTCTGTCTTTGCATTATAAAGGCACAGCCAGCACAAGTCTAAAAGGAGGAAAATAGCACATATTCCATGCTGTAAATTGTAGGTTTCCTCTGTGTAAAATTTTTGAAACTAAAAAAAAGGTATTATTGTTTTTATCTTTGGAAGAGGCAACTTCAAGCAAAATAATTATACACTCAATGGAGAAGCACTAGTAAAGACCTGGAAGTAACTAACTGAAGCAGTTCAGAACTCCAACATGTGTTGAAAAATGCTTTATCATGAGAAATAAACAGCTCACACAACCATGCATGGCAGGAATGTACCTTGCAATTCTAAGCAATGGTAGCACGTGGTTAGGAGGTCAGACACTGCCATTCAAATGCCTGTGAGGGAGATCTGGGTTTTGTTTGTTTCACCCAGCTGAGGGCTATAACCACGACAGGTTGCACAATATTCTGAGGTTGCTCTCTTGTTGGAGCCTTAATATAAATTGCTAAACAGCACAACAATGCTTGACATCATGAATTCTAATCCCTTCAACTAAAGGGGAAATTAAATTTTTAGAATGCTTACAACTGGGGCATAGTTCAATGAGATGAAGTCTCTCCCTTCTTTCATTTTTGGTACTCATATTTTGACTTAAATTATATTCTTCGTTTTCACTAAATTATTCAATAAATTTGACTTTAATTTGTAGCTGACTATGAGATAAAATGAAATATTTTAACATATTGACTTTTTCTAAAAATTGTTTTCTTTGGCTTTAGTTATCAGGATAGAAAGAAGAGTGAGACACAAAATCAGCAGTACAAATCAGGGCAACCAGATAACATGTTATCTGCTGTAATGTAAATATGAACAGCAACTGCAAGACTTGAAGGGGTTATGCTGTCATCCACCACTGATGGCAGAGCACACTGATACTGAAGGCATTGTATCATTAAGAACTGCAAGGTTAAAAGATGACTGTGGGAATTTTGGAAGTTATGATAAAGAAATAGAAAAACTAATGATTTGCGTGAGTACAAAGATAGGAAAAAAACAGACAATCACAAGCATCAATTGTGATGGCAGTTAAGGACCACTGAACCACAGACAAGGAGAATAGTATGTGGCAAATAGTGCGGATTGTATCTGATCAAAATGATAGTTAATCACTCTGGAAAATGATCAGAGGGAGCCATGAGAGCATCGGACTAACCATAAGAAAAAAGGCTAATGCAGTCATGAGTCTAACTCAGCATGTGGTGAACAAATTGTGCGCAAGATGTAAAAGAGCATAAAATGAAGAAGTTTTGTAACGACTGGTATTACTCCTAGACATCTGAGAAATGAAAAGAAGGAAAAATGGTTCTGACAGATGAAAGGAAATTTTATGCAATTGCCATTTTTTGAAATCTAACTGGACAATTCAATACCTGGATAGTTAAAAGTCCTGGTCATAATCTGTTCAGGAAGTTTAGCATACATAAAAGGAGGTGCTGAGCTGGCCTTTTATTGTGAGAGTGCCATCCCCTATTTCATGTTTTCCTGTGGCTTTACGTAACATCACTCAAGATGGGGCTTGGTGGCGGACATGGAATGAAGTCAGAGAAAAGGACCATTTATTCCTTCAGCACCTGTCTGCGCCACCTAGAAATATCTGTCTGAGGGATGTCAGTTTGAGCTGGTATTTTCCTAATGTAACAAGATAGATAACTACATCTAAAGTAACTCTACTCTGGATTTCATTACACAGATATCACAGACTCGTTTACTAGATATTTGTGGCTGCTTGAAGGAGCAGTAATCTTGAAATCATTAAATTGTGGCAAAAAAAGAAAATTACCTTATAGAAACTAGGAATAAGACACAAGAAGGCATGAAATGTCGTATTAGTATATGCAAAAGATACCTTTCCATTGGAAGGTGCCTCAAAGAGGCATAGGTTCCCAGTCTATCAGTTGAGAAGAACTGTTAAACAAAAGTTTGGAAAGTTGGCATACTATGCAGACAACTGCCTTTATCAGACTGGTGGGGAATACTTGAAGGCAGAAGGCGTTCACCTGAATCCTTATTTTTCCTGGGAATTCCCACAACTGTTTCTTTGTTATTTATTAGGCAATGTTATCCATTCCAAAACTAACAAAATGTCTTAAGATAAACATAAACTCTCATTCCTGCAGAGTCTTTAACAAATATAACAGTGACACTTACCTATCAAGGAGATTACTTGGTCTTGTCAGGTCTCCTCTAGGTTAATGGGCTCAGAAAACTCTCTTTTACAGGAAGATGCCATAACTCCTCAGTGCAGGAGAAAGGACTCCTCCACATTGGCATACAAAAATGAAGGTCAGAGTTGGACTGGAATGGATTATTTATGCCCTTACTCTGTGGCATATTGACTAGACACCTGTTAGATAAAAAATTTCCTGTGAACCGATCCCTAGTTTATACTCTGCTGTTGTTGGGTTTTTTCCTATGTTTATTTTTCATTTTTATTTTAAATTAAGCAGTTGTAGAATTGCAAGTTTGAGCACTGTCCACCAGAATCCAGGCTTCCTCAGGAATCTAAAGAGCTGACTGTTGCTGGTGAGTATTTAAGAACACTACCTGGTGGTGGGACCAGCACAGAAACCCTTGCCTGCCTGCTCACCTCTTACAAAAGCAAACCTAGAAATTAATTTGATTAAAATGGTCACATACCAGCACCATATTTGGCATGCTATTGAAAACTGGTATAAAATTCTGGTTTGAAGGGTTATTTGAAAATTTATGTAAAAGAATGATTACAGTATATTCTACTGGTTGCAAACTAGACTCCATTATTAATGCTAAAAAAAAAGTTGCAGAGTGACTTGATGGCAGTGTAAAAATACTATTCTGGGAAATGGGAAAAAAAAGCACCTAAATGTCAAGCTTTTATTAGTTCAGGAGAAAAGAGTGTAAAAAAAGCAGTGAGTGATTCTGAAACCAGTCAAGTTCAGACACAGCGCTGGTGCTTCCAAAAATTGCTTTCCTAATTACGGGGCAAACTATGAAATCAGAAGATGTCTCCTACCCTTGAAGCCTGGACACTTGTACATCTGGGTATGTTCTGAGCTGAATCAAGATCTTCAGCATAGGTATTAAGCAGTGAAGATGTCTTGTTTGCAAACAGCTTTACAGGAAAGACAACTGAAATATTTTCTGAGCATTCATGGTAGCACAGCTTTTGCAGCCACAGAAATCTTTGGGCATCGAGATTGCAAGTTGGCTTTATGGTACTTCATTCTCTGATTTCATGCATTGTCCTAGTGTTGTGTTTGGGTACCACACTGATATTTGAAAACTTTCTGGATAAAACTATGTAGCACCAGAACAGTGGTTTATTTTTATAAACTATTTTGGAGAGTTCAGAACATGGAAACAGAAATAGCAGACAGTGCAATTCAATTTTGGTTTTTTTGCCATCCATCACTTATTTGTTGTTATTGATTTCTTGAGCTAATTCCACTGCTCTGAAGCAGCACATCATGCTGCAGAAACACCTGGATCCACATCTAGTATGAAGCTGGGCTATCTGTGCTCCAAAAAGCCTGGTAGCTGGTAAATCTCTTGCTGCAGGATGTAGGACTTAACACTCCACATCATCCCTGCCAGGTAATTTGTGCACTGGCATGTAGCAGCAGTTAAATGAAAAAGCCTTTAAGCAATCCTCTAGAGTTGAAGGTGAAGCACCTGTTGCACAGGAGGCAAAACTGAGAAATGAAAAATAAAAATGTCACTGCAGAACTAGTAGATGAAATCCATAATTATTTCTATTTTAAGAAGTGCTACAGGAAAATCCTGCTGAGGGAATAAGCAGGATGACATTTCATCAGAAGCTGAGCATATGTTCTTTATTTTTGAGAATAAAAGTTATCCTTACTTGATATTATATATCATGTGTCTTTTAAAAGACTGGACCTTGATACACTAAACCTTGTTTGCACGATTCTGAAAACCCCCTATTACTGCCATGCATTGATTATTTTGTCTCTTCTGGTATGATGGCACATTTGGGGACAAGCAAGGAAACTGTACCCAGGAAAGACTCATCAGAACAGAAGAGCAGAATAGGCAAAGGGAGAAACAGCCTCAGTCACTTGTGGAAAAAGCAAGACTTGCAGTATCATTCTAATGTACAATAGAGTAGAATTTGGGAATTTTAAGTCAAATGGCATGCAACTAAAATTTGTTGCCATTTTCCATTTTAAAAAAAAGAAAATAATGAAAATGTCTGGGTGTAGGAATTTGACTAGTTATCTGAGATATGAGAAACCTATATTTAAGCATCTTATTCAGTGATTCTTTTTCCCAGATATGAGTCTATTAGCTTTATAAGTTGAGTTAATTAATGTTTCCAGACAGACAAATACTTTCTCAAACATTTTTTTTTTATCAGCCTTGACTATGCTAAGAAAGGTAAGCAGTCTATGTTTCATGAAGGGATTTCCAGTCAACGACACATTTCTGAGTTATGTTCATGTCATGGTAATCCTGGGCAGCTAAAATAGTCTACAACATGAAGCAACTCTCCTTTGGGCTGGGGTGGCACAAAGCGACATCTTCTGCTTTGGTCCTTCCCTTACCCAGATCTGGTGTTCTGCACTTATGAACATTCTTTGTCTTCCATGGTGAGGGTTCTTGTATTCCTGGCCCACATAAACCTGAAAAATCATGCATCCTTTCTTAAAAGCAAAAGTATTATCTCAGATTGTAGGAAATATAGAAGGCATTTACAGTGATTTTCAGAGCACCCATTAGTTAATGGGGAGAAATAAAGAGAAATATTTAAATTATACCCATAATGAACCACCAAATAACAATTTTCTCTAGCCTAAATAATTGTGGATGTACATAAAAGAGATAATTTGCAGCACCTTTACACTTGGAACAAAATTAATGGGCTAACAAATGGGATTTGTACAGTAAAATTTTGCCAATACCTGGGACATCCCCAACAGACTATCACTTTATTCTAAGAGTAACGACTGGAAAGGCATGTGTGAGGTTGCCAAATGTGTCTCAGAAACCAAACTGTATATTAACATCTACTGATTTCTCCTTATCTACCATGTTAGTGATGTCTTCAAACATGAGATCCCTTGCCTGATTTTATGCTTCCCATCTTTAATCAAGCTGTGTCTTCCCAGCTGCTGTCCATCTTTAAGATAGTTTCTAGAGATGAGCTCTGCTAAAATACAAACTCTAAGGTAGGGAACGAGGCTGGCTTTCAATTTGTATTTGTGGCTACTTCACCCAAGACAACCCTTATGAATGCCAAGACTGGAAAATATAAAAATTTGGCTACTCTCATAACAGACTGATGTGTTTCCAACTGAATCTTTTAGTGATAAATGTTATCCGCTACTTTCAAGCCCTTTTGAAATTGAATCCTCTGATAAAAAGATTAATTTAAAAGTCAGTGAATGAATTTCCATTTTCATTTTATTAAAGGCATATGGACATATGAAATATGGGTGATGTTTTCCCAAAAACAGTTGGGCCAAACAAGTTTTCAGATAGATTATTCACATGTAGTCACGAAAACTAAATATCTACTAAAGTTTATACTTGTTCAGTGTTTAAAAAAAATTTAATTACAATTTTTGCTACTAGCATAAAGGTAACCAAATGTTCAACCTAGTTGTTTCTAGTGAAAATAGAACTCCAGAAGAATATAAATCATAACCTTGTTTTTAACATATGCATCACTTCCACATTTATAGTGAATCAGATTAAAACTATTTAGTTAGAATTTTGGATTATTTATTCAAATAAAAGGATACATTGTTAAAAGTAAAACAAAGAAAGATTCCAGCTGTTTTCATCATTGTTGGTATCTGCAGGTACTGTAGGAAACTTTTCTTATTTACAAATAAAGTCATTTTAGTGTTAATAAAACCATTCATGAAAAACTGCTCTCTTGAAGCACTCAAAGCAATTTGTAGGATTAGTTCTGTACAAAAGAGTGCAGGATACTTCACACTTCCAGTTCCTGTATTCATTATGGCCAAAACTGAATTAGCTAGGATTATATTTAAACAATATTAACTGTAGCAGACAATTTAAATTAGTGAAGAGCTAATGCATAAAATGGGTTTATAAAATAACAGGGAGTGTAGTGGGGTTTTGTGCCGTGGCTTTTCTGTTGCACTTTGCTAACCAGATAATTTTTCTGAGATATGAGAAGTAGCAGCAACTAGGAGAATAACAGTGCAAGAGTGCAGGATTAAGTAAAGAGAACCATATTTTGGAGGGCTTTAAAGATAATCTTAGGTGCAAGTTCACAGCTAAAATTCCATAAACCCCATTTGCCTCATGTCTATGTAGAAGAGCAAGCACCAATTACAGTAGTCACCAGTATTTTAGTTACACCATCATGTTTTTTGGCATTTTTTAAAGATGCCTGAATACACCTACACTTTAAATTTGACATTTTTCAGGCTAAAAGGAAAGACTAGTGTGTTGACTAATAAGGCCTTTTTAACACCACTGCATAAAAAGTGCTTTAAAAGAAGGTCCACCTCAGCAATGCATTTCTTTCAGGTGGGGTTTTTGTTTGGGTTTTTGTTGTAGTTGTTGTTGTCTTTGTTGTTGTTGTTTTGGTGGGTTTTTTTTTTTTTTGTTTGGTTAGGTTTGGTTTGATTTGGTTTGGGGTTTGTTGTTTCAGTTATTTTTGGTAGTTTGAGCGTGGAGTGTGAGCTTAAACAATGAGACAGTGCTGCCACCTCGAGGATTTTCTTGAAGAAGGTCCCTCAGCAGAAGTGAAAATTAATTGCACACACTAGTGGTACAATTTGTGTTCTTGCTTGTATATGCACATTAAATAACAATAGCATATTGAAAATATGTACTCCATAAAAAATTTCCCAGAGAAGATAATAATATTGTGACAAACTTAATGCTTAGAAAATTTAGAGATGAACTGCTTTATAGACAGGTTTTAAAATAACTTTGTTCCCATTATCCAGCATTCAAGGTGGAAATATTTTTCTTGGCAATGTTAGGTACCACTGGCACATAGAAGCAACAGATCTGTATGTGAAATACAGATGGACTTATGAGTTCAAAGGAAACCTGGCATGGTTACAAGACCAAGCTCGTTTACATTACCTGGGACTTAAGTAAATTCACTCTAATTATGGAATGTCTGTGGTTTATGGTATTCAGTCTAAGATATTTTTTATTTGTGCCCAGCTAATACAGGGATTATATCCAGTAAGGGGATCCTCCAAACTTAGCTCTGCATCAGAAAACATAAGTCACTGCTGCAGTTCTACATTTGAGTGAGATTTATTGAGGGTTTACATCCAGGGTTTAGGGTATTTTTTTCCAGAATTTTGTGACTATAATGATTTTCACCATATCCATTGTTTTCACTTTGTTCATCAATAAAAATTCACTGATGTTAAGTGACTGTGGAGAGAGAAAGTTTGGAATGGAATCCATAGCACAAAGTGCTGATGTATGGCAAAAATACATGTCATTACAAAAAAAAAAAAAAAAAAAAAAAAAAAGGAGGAGGGCATCAGGAGCACTGTCCTTCCTGAGAGCTGAGACAGCTCTGAGACACTTGAATTTATAGTCTGGAACATCTTGTGATTGGCATCTGTATTTGCCATTTAGAGGACAGAAGCTTGATCTGTTTTTTTGGATACAGGAGAAGATGGTGCTAATGCTACCCTCTTCATATTATTGCTCAGAATAAATCACACTCAAAAGTAAAGTAAGACCTTTTGTCCCTCTTCATCTTGATTTAGAACAATGCAGTGTTTCTTACTTCCCAGCCATCTAGCACCTTTCTGCTGAGACATTTCCCTGAGTGAATGATACAGAATGGCTCCTTTCGCACCTCTTTTTTTCTGGCACTATGAAATGAGAAAGCTTATCTGTCAGTTTCAACAGCAAAGATGAAGAGTGGCCCTTCCCTCCCTATGTTTAACTGCATAACTGGAAGACAAAAATTTGAACTTTGAATTGAGAAATAAGATGTTTTACTTCAAAGGGAATGTTCTTTTGTTAAAGCACCTATTCCAGTGATGAGTGAAATTGAATAGTTGCCATGTTTTGCAATAATTTCAGTGCTTAGGTCTGGTATGGTTTAAGAGCAATGATAAAACCAGATTAAGAAGAAGGTGAAGAGGGAAAAAGATGAAGGTAATCTTTATGCCTGGAGGTAGCTCTCTCAGCTACCAATAGGCAGGGAGCTGCTCTGCCCCCAGGGTAGTGGAACACTTGCAGAAGAAAATTTCAAGAGATGTGAAAACTTCAGTGGTGGAAAGTTAGCATCTACAGTAACCCTGAAGTTGAAGAGATTTGGTGGAGCTGGAGGAGTAGTCTTCCACTTCAGTGTTCAAATTCTCACCAAGTCCCACTTTAGTCTAAACCCCTTAATAAGCATAACTGTGTATACTTATTTCATATTTCTTGTTCTCAAGTATAGTGAAGTTCATCATCCTAGAAAAACTTTCATTAATAGACACTATTAGCTTAAATTTATTTTTAACTTGGTTCAAAAGGGAATTAATCATTAACCTACAGCAACAGGTCTACAGGATGTTTATCGAGAATGGATCGTTGCAGATAATCACTCCTCTGCCAGGTTATGAGGTTATACTGTGAGGTATTCTGAATGATTTACTGATAGTTAAAGATATTAAATACCTGCTTATACTGCATATATGGTTTTGGGTCTGTAAAAGAGTATAGAGCTCTAAAGAAACCTGGCACCAAACCCCTACCTTTGTCTGAGGAGATCAGTGACATGGAAAAAGATTTTGTGGAGGGAAATTATAATACTCCTTAAACTCCAGTTGAACTTCATTTCTCCATGCATCTCAAGGCATAAATATGTTCCAAGCAAATTTTAAAAGCTTTCAATTGCAATCAGCAGATGAAGTTACATCTGCTTTGCATCCATCCATTTTACATCACGGCAGAATTTGGCACTCTTACTCTACCAAGTTCTTAAGGGGAAACATTTCTTTATTGGCATGCTTTTATTTATTTGTTTTTGCTTGAGATAACACAATGATGAAACAACTGGATTTTATTCACTTACTTAAATGCATTTATTGGGCCACTCATTAAACAATAGCATTAAAATAGCAGGGAGAGCCATCTGGCTTTTTGAAGTTTTTCTTCCCAATACGTTACCAAACCACACAGAATATTTTACCAGGAAATAATGTCTTCCTGGACAGTCTGGATTCTTTTCCACATGTATGGAGGGAAATTGTTGATATTTGTATCCATTTCTCACTTCAAAATAGCTGGCTATAATTTGGTGAGGAATGCAGAATTATATTGCAGCATTTTGTATCTGTGTATCTGGTCTGGTTTGTGTGCAGTTATATTCCAAACATATTTTAAGCTGACTCTGCTTTTAGCTGATTCTCTGCCTGTATATTATGTGGTCATTTGACCAGACCTGAAGAATGGGAAGAGCTCCTGGACTGAATGAGTAACTAAGAATCTCTCATGAAGTCACACAAAACTTGCAGAATAAAAGATCCCTCTATCTGAAACCTGTCAAACCTGGAAAAATTTTATTTTAGTAGCTCTACATAAATAACTGCAAAATAGTTTCTTATTTCTTGTTCTTAAATGTAAAGACACAAACTTTAAATTTAATGCATTCAGGTAATAATATATATTTTGGGGTACTATTTTAAGTGGTTTGAAATGGCTATCATCCATCAGAAAGCAGAGTCCTCTATTGAAAACTGACTTAAGACTGACATTTCCCATATAACCTTCTGCCAGAGGATATGAGGGAAGGAAGGGAAGAATCCAATAAAATCTGATGTATCGATAAAAAAGGCTTAGGAAAACACTCCAAATTTACAGCAAAATGGGAGAGAGTAATAAAATATTCTGGTTCAAAACCCAAGTTCATCATCACACCACTAAGATTTAGTTAAAATAGGAGTACATTAATATACTCACCACCAACATCCTTACACACTTTCAATTTTCTCACAACTCATTCATCTCAGTGATTCCATGCAAGAGTGCTTTGGAAACATGGAAGGCACTAAAGATTCATTGAATCAATCAGAAAATGCTATTAAAAGTTAATTTATCAATGTTTTACTATCAGACTGCAGGCATGTTTTAGAGGTATATTGGCCAACGCTGTGGATGATAAAATAAAAACATGCTTAATACAGTTTTATAAAGGGTGAGTTATATAAAAAGACAGGATTTAAACTCAAAATTAGCAAACTGAGGAAATTATTTGGAAAAAAAACAGATTCCACTTGAATGCAAACTTTTTCACATATGCAGGAGCAATCAACTCTATAAACTAACTGAGGAATGACAGGCTGTGAATCAGTTCTTCTGAAAAGCCCTTAGTGGTTGTAGCAGATAACCAGCCAAACCCAAGCCACCAAACTTGTGGTGTTGAGAAAAAGATAAGTATCATATTTATATGTACAGGGAGTCATTTGCAAGCTGCACAATTTCTGGCACTACTTCTTTGTCTTCTTTGGCTACCTATATTTTAGTAAGAGTCCCATATGTACCTGATGTCTCATCCATCCAAAGGGTGTAGACCACCTGATGAAAACCTCAAGAGGGACAGGAAAAGTCAGAGATATGAAACTACAGCCTGTGAGAAACTGCTCCTGATGGAGTCAGAGTAGTTTAATTTAGGAAACAAAGACTAAGAGAAATTTACTGAAAGTCTTGAGATACATAAGCTAGATACATAGAAACATAAAATCTAGGTACTAAGAGGAGAGAGATCAACTGTTCCCTGTGCCTCTATGAACCACATTAACACTGAAGAAAGCCCTGAGGGTGTTGATGTACTTACTCCACTGGAGATTTAAAGAACAATTTGAACAAACGCCTGTCAGAATGTATAACTATCATTGTATTTGATACATGGTATCTTTCATAATCTATTTTCCTATTACATTATTTCACAACGCTGCAACAATCTAAATTTTCTAGACCAGGAGAGGTCCAAACTGTGATAGGATACAGTGTCTACTACCATAACAACAAAAATCCCTCCAAGTGTTCATGGCCAGGAACTGCCACTAATGCCACAGGAACAATTGCCAGCAGGTGATCAGAGCACAGCAGGCACTTTTAGTCTCTCTGCTGTCATGTTTCCCATTTCCTCTTTGCTTTCTTGATGAAGTAGACAGCAATCTTTTCTATCTGTCTCCAAGTTACTGTCTAAAGAGACAGTGACAAATGGTGAATTCCCCATTAGCTACTAGTGGCATTTCACTATCCAGGAATTCACACTGGGATATTTATGAATGAGCTTTCAAGTCAGTGAACACAGAGAATTTTGTTGAGGCTGCCTAAATTGCAATCATCACTTGAGATAACTGCAAAATTGCCTTTTTTTTCCTGAACCAGAAGAAAGCAGAGATCAGTTTGAAGATGTGATCTGCATTTTTGCCTGCCTCTTATTTTTGAGTAATGTCATTTGACTCGGGGGAAATACTATTCTTTTAGTAGCATTTTAGCTTGTAGCATTTCATTTTCCTTCTTATTTTGCCCTGGAAAGCTGTGGGTATTTCAGCAATACAGTTTCTTGAGTCCTAGGAAAAAAGTAATCTAACATCTGGAGAGGAAATAATTTGTTAAATATTGAACGAGGAGGCAAAACTTGGAAAATTTAAAATTAATACAAAACACAATAGGGGAGTTATATGCTCTTTCCACAGAACTTTTGAACTAAGAAATACTTTTAATTAAAAAATTATATATATATGTATATTTGTATTTGTTTTTCACACATACCTGTAAGTCTGTTTATGTATGAAAGCTACTAAAATATTTCTACATGATTCAGATGTGCATATTATTTATACATTAATATATACGTATATTACGCATCTCATTTCAGCCCAATGCTGGCTCTCTAATTTGAGATAAACACAATTCCATTTAGTCTTCTTTTACATCTATAAATAGAGCAGTTATAAGTGGGTTTTGCTCTCATAAAATTTTTGTAAACAAAGACTAAGATAAAATGTATTTTTCTCCCCTATATTTTGAGTTAATGATTTTTTTAAAAGAACATCTTTGTCCTAAATCAAAACCACACTGCCTGTCAATGGCTTTTGGTGATTTAGAAAACAACTGTGGATCATATGGCACTCAAAGGAAGAATGAGTTCACTGAAACTACTGCCAAACAGAATTTTGGAAGCAGAAATAGAACTGGGTAGGAAGTGGTTTTCCTGTCCCGCGAAAGTTTTCGAGATCTCGTTTCTCCCATTATGCTTCAGAATGAAACCAAGACCTACCAAAGATGAGAGAGGGAGAAAGTCCAGCAGGCTGAACAGGTAAGCCCACAGCATCCTTATTCAAGTGGCTGGTTGGGTAGGGCATTCCCCAGGACAAGGAGCAGCAAGTTTAGGCTCCTGTTCTGACCCCAGCCTGTGACCTGAACCTCCCTCATGACTGAGGATGTTCAGCTCCTGTCAACTGCACATTGGGTTGGCAGCACAATCAGTTACTAGAGAGTCAATTATTTTGTTGCAGATATCTTGTTTTGCCCTCCAAATTTTAGTGGTAAACTGCTCTTTTCAACTGAAAGGTTTTCCATTCTGAGAAATCGCTTCTTCAGTTCTTACAGAAATAATTTTATTGCCATTGTCCAAACCAGAGGATGCAAAATTTTCTGTCAGTGTTCTAGTGGCTGCACATAATAGAGATAAATCCTCAAAGGCATCTATGCACCTAACTCCCACTGAGAGACGAAGACCAGACTGAAAAAAAGTGCAGTTTGGGTATGGCCACTGCAAGCTTGCAGACATATGGGACCTGCAATAGAATCCAGATGGACTATTTCTCCCTCAGTGTCTGAAGCTTAGGTGTTCACTGGACTGACTTTGGGGCTTGTGCTGTCAGAGATCAGTCATGCTGGGGATGATGGAGAACCATCCTGTCCTGAAGAAGCTTTTCAGAGCTTCTTGCAACTTCAGAAGGGCTTTTTATGCTGTACAGGATGACAGTAGCTGGCCCAAGTCTGCCCACTCTGCCATATCTGCACTCCGATTAATGTTTCAAATGACTGAAATATTTTCAAAAGGCTTTCTACCCAAGGCTAATTCTGAACTTGCACTGCAAACTAAGCATTCACAGTGCAGAGAGGAGCACATGCAGCTCCTTTGCCAACTCTGCAGGCTTCAAACTAGAATAAGCACAAAAAAGCCCTCTGGCAACAGAGTTGCTATAACTGCACAGTGAAGCTGCCAACTTTAACTTCCAGTAAAGACACCTCCATATTCAAATCCAAATGTTACTCTGGAGCTGTGTTAAGAGAGACCAGCAGCACTTCCTCTGTGCTCCCGCATCAGAGCCTCCCATCTCAGCCATCCCAGCTCAGAGCAGAGGAAGGCAGCCCATCCTTTAACAGCAAGCCTGACTCCAGTTGATCAGCTAGATCCCTGCTGCTTCTTTTCCGGTGACATCACTGTTTCATGTCTCTGGGTTTCTGCTAACAAGCCATGCCCACGACATCTCTGCAGCAGAGGGCGCTGGCCCCAGGCAGCAGTTCAGAGCGATGCTAATGCTGCAGGTAAAGGGGTGACTTCCGGAGAAGCAAAGCGAAATGTGTTTGCCCTCCCTTTTCGTTTGATATAATTTCATTCCCAAATCCCTTGATGCCAAAAGATGACTGGATATTTTAACCAGCGTCGTTCTCACAAAGCAGAAGGAGAACAAGTGGTCTGCTGCACAGCTGTGTTCAAACCCACCCACTGCACACAGAGTCTACAGTTCAGCCTAACTTTCTTATGAGGGTAATAAGTGTGCACATAGAATGAAATTAAGAACCCTTCCAAGTTCCGGGCCAGGTGCTGGGCAGATGTACAGGGAGGGGGTGGAGGGATTGTAGGGAAGCACTGAGAAGAAATCTCTCCTAGACCACCGGGCAGCTGCAGAGCCCCTGCAAAGAAGTGTCACTGAGGCCTGTGGCTCACCTGGGAGCACACAACACAAAATGGGAGATGGGAGACTTCTGCTCAGCTGAGGACTCAGCCTTTTCACACCCGTCTCCATTCAGGACTCATTCCATAGCACCTTTGTTTTCATGCACAGAACTCCCCACTGCAAGTGTATCTCTTCCTCTGTGTCAGGCTCTGACACATCTTTGCAGAATGACTCTCAGAAGTGAACAAGGGGCTGGATTTGTCTCCTGGTAGCTGCTACTGACATTTATTAGTACTTCATTTTCAGACAGCGGCATGAAAAGAGCTATCTGAAATCTGCATTTGGTTGTTGGCAGTCAATACATAAACTTTCACAAGTGAGATTTAGTATGAGTCATGTAAAAATATTGAAGACTTGAAGACTACACCTGCTTTTACACATTCACTGTATAGTCCAGATCATCACCTTCTGTTAACTAGCTACACTGAGTTTTGCAGAGACTGATTGAACATCTAAAGAGAGCAGAAGTTAAGCTGCTGTGATGAAGTGTCCATTTTGTTCATTTGGCCTATGAAATGCATTGGTATTAACTATTTTTGGTGAATACATATTTAATGCTATTTAAAATGAAAAATATGGAAATGGTCAGAAAATATTTACTCTCAAGTCCCAATCTTTAAACTAGTTTCAACATTTATTAATTTTTTTTTTTTTTTTTTATAGCTTAGAAGAACAACAATGACATCCAGTGGTTGTAAATTTCTCCAACGTTTTTACTTCCATATTTGACACCACATCTGGTGTAGAAAATAGATTTGTTCCTCACAAAATGGTAAAATAATATATGAACTTTAATATATGCTGAGTAGAGGTGCAAAACCTTAACATGTCACCTTGAGATATTTTACAGTAAATATTGTTCTGGAATGTATAAGTGTTCATAAGACACTTTTTTGGTAACATTGAAATAAGTAAAATGAATTTGCTCTAGAACTCTGTATCCAGTTAAAGTTGGAATAAAATTAGCACATAGTCTTTAAAACTACTTTACATCTATAAGTACTTATTAGTAGCAGCCCTTTCTTTCCTGTCTCATATGCCTGTTTGGTGTATTTAGAAACCAGGAGTACCTGGTAGCTTTCCTATCATGATATGGACCATAAAAGCCCTAAAGATAGGTATATTAAGGATGAAGAAAGTCACTTATCATTATTTCACCCTTCTCTAAGAAAAATAAAATACTTATTTCTATAAATATTGGAGGGGGGGGGAAGTGAATTGAGGAAGTCAACATTATTTTCCAAGGTTCTGTGAACCAGGATAGAAATCAAGGGGAGCCTCCCAGCCTGAAGGTGCATTCACTAAAGCAATTTGATTTCCACTGCTGGTAAAGATTCAAAAATAATTAATTAAAAATTGTGTAGGAGGTTATTTGAACAATCAATTACCAGGAATAGTACCACCTTCTTTTTTTCCTCCAGTGGGCAGTTTTTCTTCTCGTTTGTCTTAGTAACTGCACTGTCCAGCTTAGAAAGAGGAGAGGCTTCCACACCTCCAACTCCTGAGTGGCTGGGGTGATCCAGTGCTGCTCATCACCACAGGCTGCAGAAGTTCTGTGCAACGCCAGCTACTGATGGCATTCTCCAACTCCACTCTGGCTCACACAGCACACAGCCCCTGAAATCCCTCTCCTGGTCTCAGACAGCTTCAGGGCTCCCAAGCTCCTGTTCTGCAGTAGGTAAATCACTTTGCTTCAGGAGCTGGAAACAATCTAGGAACTTCCCCAGGGAGCCAGACAAACCTGGACTTGCAACAGGGAATGCATGGATTTCAGTTAACCATCAACATTTAAGGCAGAGATGGATTTATGTGGAGGGAAAGGGATTCGGCAATCTCTCCTGTGGCCAGTTGGATTTAATGAGACAGCTCTTGCTGGGGAGATTTCATTCCCAATCTAGCAGCCCAGCAGGGATGAGTTAATAGGTGGGCTTCTATTTTTTGTTACATAGGCATTTTCTTTTCCTTCAGTTTAGCTTCAAGTTGTGCATGTCAGTACATTTGAGAACAGTAAAATCAGCATGAAAAAAATGATGTGGTCTTTAAAAAAAAAAACAAAAAACAAAAACAAAACCTATGAAAGAATAGGGATGCTTCTCTTCTCCCAAGACTAAGTCTGTACTTTGTGCTCTGTGAGATTTTCTGTATCAAGAGTATATTTTATGTTCACTTATCTGTCTGCATTTGGCAGAGTTACAAACAGAGTGGTTTCACCATTTGAGAACTCTACCTGGATTGACATATCATCTGCACTAGAAATTAACTAAACTAATTTCAATCTTTTCTTCTTGCTGGTGGTACCTGACAGTTTCTTTCGCCCAGCAGTACTTGGAATTATTAACTAGCTTTTATCAACAAATTTCATTCCATAACCCTCTAAACACCTTGAAAATATCCACAGTCAGAAACTGAAATCATGGTAGTTAGTTTTAAGAGATATAAATTGTATCATTCTTTCCCCTAAATGTATTGGCATGATAGTTTCTCAGGCAAGGAAATTCATTTGTTATCTTCTCACCTACAGAGAATGGAAACTAATTGATACTTCTCCTGGTATAAAATACATTTGTAAATCAAAGAGAAACTTAGCCCTTAATTTCTCCTTAACATGTCATTCATATCTCATGGTAAAGTCTCCTCCCAGCTGCATTTAGGCTGCAAGTCTCCTTAGGAAACAGGCACAGACCTGCTAAGTATTGTATATGGCTTGATGGGATTGAAAGTATCATTATTGAGGAAAACTACAGAGTGAAGGGAGGAAAAGACTTGTTGATTTGCTGCGTGACCTTCCCCTCTCTAGTGAACTGCCTTTGCTACACACATTGATCAGTGATGAAAAGCAAAAGCAAATTTAGAATAAAAGTGTTCTAATTATCAAAGCATGTGTACCAAACCCCTACTTTCTGCATTTTTACAGACATGATTATGTTTATGTATGTCTAGTATAAAACATATACAAATAAATTTATACTAAATTTTAGAGGTATTAAGGGCACAACTGTAAAATGATACAAAGTCTCTGACACTGCATAGATTTGCAGGGAAAGAAAAATCTTTCTTAGTTACACACAGCACAATTTCATCATTGTTCTGCATTATCCTTTATTTGAGACCAAAATGAAGCCAAAAAGAGAAATCCCATGAATATCAGCTGTCATCATTTTATTGCCTTGAATGAAATCAATTTACAACTGTCATTTTCAAGCCTCTGTGTCCACTGCCATGTCCACTACTCACACTGGTGCTCACCTTCTTTCTCCTCCATCTCTTCTGCTCCCAGAATCTGAATGGTCCCCAGAGTACCTGCCCACTGGAACAGAAGGGGCAGCACCTATCCCAGCAGACAGCCAGGGTTTGTCATGGAGGGCACCCTGAAGTAAAAATTTGTGGTTTGATAAAGCATGGAGCACTTCAGCAACCCATTTCACTGGGGAATTAGCTAAGTGGTTCCCCTCATCAGTGGGAGCCATGGGCTCCTTTCCAGGTGCATCAAAAGAAGAATAACTGTTCTGTGAAAATAGAAGATTAGTTGACTTCCCTTGCTAAAATATGTGCTCTCTCTCCCCTTAGAAAGATAAAAAAAATATCCATGAATACTCACAGACACACAGCAGCAACATTTCACTTTTTATTATTGTCATTAATATTACTTTTGTGCTTGCAGTCCCGGCAAGGCTGAGGAAGAGAAATTTGCAGCCACAGAATAAGAGTCACATTCCCATCCTAACAAGTTTGCAATTTAGAGGAAGCAGATGGACCCAGACAGATGGCAGGGTACGGGCGCTATGAAACATGACTGATCTCAGAGCATCCTCCTGCCTAATGTTGCTGACCTTGTGTAAGCCTAATGGCCAGTTTTGGGATGGTATTTGAAGAACAAGGAAATCAACATCTGGAACTTACATCCCCTTGTAATAAAAGTAAGACATCATTTAGGAGCAGAAATACAGATATAAAAATGTGCATATATTAATCACTTTTTCCAGATTATAGTATCATATGATAAACATCAATAGACAAAATTTCATAGAATCATGGAATAATTTGGGCTGGGAGGAGCCTTTAAAGGTTATCTATTCCAACCCTCTATCATGAGCAGGGATACCTTCCTCTAGACTAGGTTGCTCAGAGCCCTTTCCAACATAGCTTTGAACAAATTCAGGGATGTGGCATCTACTGCCTCCCTGGGCAATCCATTCTTGTGTTTCACTCTCCTCACTGTAAAAAAATTCTTACTTAAACTTAGTCTGAATCAACTCTGTTCATTTAAAAGCATTACTCCTTGTCCTATTGCTACAGGCCCTACTAAAAGTATGCCCCCATCGTTCTTGTAGGCCCCTTTTAGCTGCTGGAGGCTGCTCTGAGGTCTTCTCAGAGCCTTTCTTCTCCAGGCTGAGCCACCACAGCTCTCTCAGCCTTCACAGCAGAGGTGCTCCAGCCCTCTGACTGTCTTCATGGCTCTCTCCTGGAGTCTCTCTAACAGGTCCATGTCTTTCCTGTGCTGAGGATCCCAGGGATGGATGCAGCACTCCAAGTAGGTTCTCAGGAGGTCAGAGCAGCAGAATCACTTCCCTTGATCTGCTGGCCACCCCTCTCTGATGAAGCCCAGCAAACAATTGGCAGTGTGAGCTACAAGTGCACATTACTGGCTCATGTCCAGCTCTTCACCCTCTAGTATATCCAAGTCCTTCTCAGCAGGGCTGCTCTCGAACTCTTCATCCTCCCATCTGTGTTGGTTGCCCTGACTCAGGTGCAGGACCTTACACTTGCAAAATTTAGGTTTCCTAACATCAGTTCCTGCATAAACATGCCTTTTGGCTCCCACTAACATTTTTTTATTAATTGTCAAACTTGAACAGTTTTCTCTGTCCAGATAATCAAGTTAGCTGCTTTATGGCACAGAGAATAAATGGATATATAAACTTTAATCAGTCTATATTCTTTGTAGTATTTTTACTTTTAAAAACAAGTTGTTTTCTTAAAAAAGATACAGTTTAGTTTGCTTGTGATGCCAACAATTAAAAATAATAAAATGTAAACCAAAAACCTTTTAAAAGTCCTTTGTCCAATCATTGTACATTCAAGTGCTCTTTAAGCAAATCTAGTTTAGCTGGTTTATTAATAAATAAAATAATCTGTTAATGAAAATATTTATTTACTAATACAAATTAATCACTTCAAAACAAGCTCCTTAATCATGAACCTTTGCTGTGAAACCCACATAGGTTATTTTTGTATTCACTTGCCCTGAGACAAAAAGAAAATTATATTCAGTTCATTGTAATTAGCTTAATTAGCTTCACCTTGTTGAAGCATATTCCTAGAGAGACCTTGAGGTGAGTGTGTTAACAGCCTTCCACTTTGTAAAACAGTGTTATATTTTAGCATATAAAAGCCTGGTTTGTTTATTTAAAAAAAAAAAAAGTTTTCACTTGATTTCTCTTTGTGGTACTGTGGAATTTATCAAATCTTCCTTCTTAATTAGGAAACCCAATTCTGCCCAAAATGAAATGCCCAAATAAATTCACACCCAAATGAAAATTAGGATCTCACAGTGTGACAAAAACAAATGTGTGTTTTTATTTCAAGACAGTTCACAGGTCTTATTTCTTATAACATAAAACCTGATAGTGGATAGAGCCCAGGTGGTTCTCATCCTCTTATTTAAAGCTTAACACCACTTCTGAGGTTATCTTGATTAGCTGGGTTGCTGTGACACTTGAGTATTTGTACTGGAACTTTACAACAGGACAGCTTCTTAAAGTTGTCAGTATAAAGCAATCCCAAAATACCTACTGTTTTCAGCCAAGAGAGCCTAATTCTTTTAGTGTGTTATCACTATGAAGGAAAATAACTTCACCCCGGTCAAGATCCATAGAAAATCATTTGTAATAAACTGAAGATTGCATCTGAAGTTGGTCTTAAACAAAAAAAAATGCACAGAGCAATTCAGTTTTTCAGGAGTGGTTGTTTGAATGGATCAAGTGATCTGGAGCTCCCCAGGTGGGTACAAAGAGGGAGAGAAGAGATGTCCCTGATCATATGGGGAAGGACAAAGCCTTGGAAAAGAGGAGCACCAAGAAGAGGTCAGTTACAGAGGGCCCTGTTGAAGCTGAGTTAACATGCACAGGGAGGAGATCTTGGCAAAGTGGGAAAGACAAGATCTCCTCCCTGTGCATGCATTTTTTGGAGCCTGGTCTGAGGCAGTTTCAGTGTACTTTAATCAAAGGGGAATATAACTTTCTTCTATTTCTTTTTCTTATTTTTCTTTTCTTTGAAACTCTGGGGGACATTGTAATCCCCAGAGGCTCTGCTTTCAGTCTTGCCCTTGCTGCAGACTAAGAACTGGTGTGATCTATTGTTAATGTTTGAATGGATTTCTGTTTGGGGTGGGATACCAAATGTAGGCGTGCTGAGCCACAGAAAATAAATAATGGACAGGAAAACTTATTTTTCAGGCTAAAGTAAAGAGGGATGGGAAGTAGGGGTTAGTGAGGGAGGGGCTGGAAAGGTAGTTGGTAAAGATTTATTTGGCAGACATGTACAACTATCCTGTTTGAGTTGTATTTGAATTAATTAACTTCATCTGTGTAAACTGGGTCAGTATCCTGTGATTTCCTAAGGGTATGGCAGTATCAGGAAACTAAATAGTCACCAGAGCTGGTTGAATAGTTAAAATAACTGATTTACAAATAGTTCCAGGAATAAAACCACTGCGTTTCATTTCTTATGATTTATTGGGCAATATAGGAAAATTTATCTTACCTGAAAAATGTCCTTTCTGTAAGATGGGAAGTCCACAGCTCTTTGGATTTTCCTCTCATACTTTCCACTCTCTGGAGGCAGAGCCAGGCTGGTCAAATGAGGCCATACATCAGCAAATCTCACAAGTTTCCAGTGCAACTCCATAGAAAGTAGTCCTTTACAGCTTAATTCACAGCTAAGATGATAAGGAAGAAAGAAAAAAAAAAGAAAAGAAAGAACCACACAAGTTCTGCTGCAGAAAAGTTTAAACTTCCATGACGACTGCTTTCATGTTCCATAGCATTTCCCATAAAGATATGAGCATTTGGGAGGCAGAGAAAGCATTTATAATGAAAACATAGCATAGTTTGCAAGTTTGCTTGACTCAGAACTGCCCTCCTTCTGCCAGGTGGGTAAATGAGGTCTTCAAGTTTTCTTGCTAGAAGAAAGTAAATGTGTGCAACCATCCTCCAAGGAAAGGCTACAGTTTTAAGACAATACAGAATTCATTAGGTGTCAGGGAATATAAGAAAATAGTGACTGCAAAAAGTATGACTTGCTGCCCTCTCTATAAAAAAGAAGAATATCAGTTCAGAGACAGCATGTGAAATATGTTGCTTCCTCCACATTATGTAGCAGGATGTGAGGAGGTTTGCCTGTATAGTGTTGAGACCTTAAGATTACAGTGAAAAAAAAATCTTCATAGGTTTCTGTGCATGCTGGAAAAGAGTTGCCTAACCTGAAGGGTTCTATGTCTCATAAGGAAAATCCACAAATATTTAAAAACGAGAAAGGGATTGCTGGCTTTTAGAGCTTTGGCAAAGTACTGATTTAATTAGCCAGTAACTGGAGTCTTATCAGAAAGTTATTTTAATTTTTATTTAATGAATAGGATTACAGTTTATAATTATGTGAGATTTCTGAATGAGACATTTCATTTACTTGCTCTTTAGCATTTTTTCTGACATCAAGCTTGCTCAAGGATTTTTAGAGGATTTTTTCCAGTGCTTGTGTTGTTCATATGTAGCAAAATAGAATATGAAAGAAACAGTCCCGTTAACTCGTACTACTCCTAGATAAGACTGTAACCTTAAAGTACAGTCTTCAGTGAAAATATTATAAGGCTAAAAGCCTTCTAAAAAGAAAATTTAACAGAATTTCTGAAAGAAAAAGAATATAAATAATTGCACATTCAGTGAATTTAATTTCCAGGTAGGAACTGTTTTCATTAGCAGAGGTTTGAGAAGCCTTGTATCTGCTTTTGAGAACTGCTCTGAGGCTTTATGTAGTGATCTAGAAACTGAGCTCATTTTTCACCTGTGGTAAATAAAAGACATCTTTTTATTTCTGACTGTATCTCTCTAGATAAATGAGAGAGATTGATAAAATCTTTGAGCATATCCTGTCTGCTGAGTATATTCTCGAAGCTGAAAAAAGTGTGATGAATCCATGTGGATACCCTGATTTAGCTCTTCCTCCTATATCTTCTTAATTTTTTCTGTTTGAGAGTAAAATTCTGTTGATACACAAACAAGAAGAAATTTTGAGTGCATCTTGCATCTCAAAGGAATTTCAATATGCAAGCAATATTTTCCTTCATCTTACGCCATCTTGCTTTCTTCACGGGCTCCAAACACAAGACAAAATGAAGAGCCTTGAAAATTAATTTTGAAGATGAATGACCAGAAGTTTCCCTATTTTGCTTTTTTTTAGCAAATCAAAGCTGTATCAGCAACAAGCTACATGGTCTTGCAGATGCAGACACAGATGTAGAGGCCTCTGAACTACTTCCAAAACTGGAAGCAGCACAGTCACCACATCAACATGATGCCCTATCATAATTAACTAATGGCTATATGGCTGCCACAACCCACTCAAATGTTGTGCAGAGCCCTATGCACTGTAGACAGACTGTATTTTTGCCAAATTTTCTGGCTATATCTATCTGTGCACTCTCACTGCAGTGCATTATATCAATAGTGCTGCAGAAATGTGAAAAAAATATATAAATCATTGCTAAAAATGAAAGTACTACAAAACAAACCTTGGATAAGAATAGGTTGCTGGCTCATAACACTCCCCTAAGATATGCTTCTTCAGTCTAATTCAGAACAGGTTCTCAGGAGCAGTAGTCATAAAAGAAGCAACATAAGCAGTGGCATTTAATTAAGTATTCACGATTAATTTTTCACATTTAAGCCTCATTTCCATCTATTTTTCCTATTGTTCTGTGATATTTAGTAGTTTGTGACCACTATGACAAGACACCTCAACATGTGTTCAACAGTTGCTTGAGTGTATTTCTACTGATTTCAGGGGGATTGCTGTCAGTGTCAAAACAGGGCTCCTGTGTTTACCATGCTAACACTGTATTTTAAGCAACAGATGTGTTTCTGGTTTCCAGTGTTTCTAGATCCTGGATCTGGCAGCTGCAATATTATCTACTATTTACCCCACAAGACTGATCATCTTTGCAGGAGAATTTGCTGCAGAATTTATGATAAGCAGTTTATCTCAAGGTCATTCAAAAAGAATTATGGTCACAATTATTACATTTCAGTAACAGTAGCTTGAAACTAAAAAATAAATTTGTTTTCTTGGACCCCACTGTGTTTACAGAATCACAGAATTACCAGGTTGGAAGAGACCTTCAAGATCATCGAGTCCAACCTCTGTCCTAACATCTCAACTAAACTAAACCATGGCACCAAGCGCCACATCCAGTCTCTTTGTAAACACGTCCAGGGATGGTGACTCTACCACCTCCCCAGGCAGACCAAGGAGCATTTGAGTTATTTTTGGTCTAACAGTTTATACATTTCCAGAGAGCCTTTAAACTTCTTTTCTGTACTACAGAGTAATAAAGATCAGTCCACTTCCTCTGTAGTAAAGGGATTTTTGTTTGTCATCCTGCTCCATGTTCCTTAGGTGTTTCATGGTGAGGAAAAGAAACCCTGTACAGTCAATTTGTTCAATTGACTGAAGTATGCACAAAAATAAAGGGCTATTTAAGACAATGGGTCTTTTTTTTTCTAAACATGATGCCTGTTTCTGTTGCAGATTTATTACTTATAAATATTTAAATTTTGTTATATATATTTTATAAATATTACAAATTTATATAAATATTTATATAAATATGTATGTATGAAAATGGTTGCAAGTTATTCTTCTTCCCATCTAGTAGGTAAAAGGAAATTTTGTTGCATGTGATTTAAATCCCTTTACTGATAACAATTATGGACTTTCTTAACTTTATGCTAAAATTTACCAATTTTACTCCATTTCCTACCATAAAATCTTTCTCATGTCCTACTGGAGAATGGCTGAGCATCCTGTCTTTCAGTTTTCTCTGGTCTTTCTTCAGTTATTGAGCAGCTCTACTCTCATATTACCCAAATTTATTATTTCCCGTAAAGAAGACCTGAGAGTCAACATATCTAAATGGGGTAAGTTAATAAGTTAGTAAACTTAGTTAGAAGATTTTTTAAATTCTAGGTGATGAATGAAATTTTTTTTTTAATTAGTGTAGTTAAGAAGATAATTCCTATTCATTATCAAAGTGGAAAAGTATACTAAATTCAGTTTTGAGGTTTGCAAGGGACTCAAGGCCTATCCTGAGCCTAGTAAGCTTTATTGTATATTTCAGTCTGGAGATGGTGTCAAAATTTGGAGATGATGCAGAAATTATGGCAAGTACATTAGAGGTCAGGATAAAAACCTTAAAAAAAAAAAATCCTGGCAATCTGGAGGGACAACCTGAAAAAAATAGGATGTTTTTAAAGAAGAACAAGCAGAAAATAACATGGTTAGACAAAAACGAGCAGTAGGACAAACATGGTCTGAGAAAAAAACACCAATTATACAGAAGATGGTCGAGATATTATGGGGAACTGTGAGTTGAAAGTGAGTCTTGATTTTAAAAAATTAAGAGGAGGTTCTGGGAAAAAAAAAACCACAAAGATAATTCTGAGAAATGTGAGGTAACCTTTTCTCTCTGCTTAGCTGAAGTCCTACCTCCATATTGTGTTCCTCAAAAAGGATGTAAATCAAGCAGGCCACTCTGCAGTACAGCAGGGATAATCTCTGTGGGCTTGGTTTTATAAATATTGAGGAAATACTAAAGTAGTCTTGGGGAAGAATATGAGGAAAAGAAAAGAATAACTTGAACCATGTTACACATGGATAGAGAGGGCAGAAACATTTGGCTTAAATTAAAAGAAGAAAACTCAGGCTATATATTGGAAACACTCTAATGTAAGGATGATAACTGACCCCCTGGACAATTTGGAGTATGTGTCTTTTGACTTTGGAAGTCTACAAGAGCAGGCTGAACACGAGCATCAGGAGTTATTCCCTGCAGAGATTTTTCAAACACTGTTTCTTTGGGGTTTTTTATGTGATATATTTGCTATAAAAAGAAGCTCTTTAATGAACTTCCAAATAACAAGCAAGAAAGATTAAAGTTTATTGTATATTGGCAGATTTACAGATTGATGTAATAAAAATTCATGTTTTAATAAGATTATATTTGAATTAATGTTTGGGAAATACTCCAGATCAACATTACAAAGAGTAACAAAAAAAAGACTTCGCATTTTACCATCTTTTTGGTTATGTTGTTATTTAAAAGACTGTTGGGAACTAAGACTTAATGGTCTTTGTAAAACTCATTTTGTTTGCAGCTGTTTTGTTTCTGTTGTTTGCTATCCATGCTAACTCTTTCAAGAGAGTAAACACAAATAAGTTACAACTTTCTGCATCAATTACTTCTTTTTTAGTTTAAGTAGATTCCTTTTAGTTTGTACCACTCTGGAGACACAGGATAGCGACTCACCCAGGTGTGTCCTGCTGACAGAATTTCATTATCTTCCAGCATGTGTTTTGGTACAAAATAAATATATAGAAATTTAAAGTTATCTTTCCTTTAACTTTAGTGAAAAAAAACTTCTAAGGACTATAAATTACTCTGGAGGTATATCCTGATATATGGTGGAAAGCAGTGGGATTTTGAAACAAAGAAGAGTGCTTGAATTTGACAACTGACCGTGTCCATGAAATTATATTTACTCACAGCAGCTGGGGGTTCCAGCAACTCTCATGCTCACCAAATAAGCTCTGAGCCCAGTGTTTACTGAAATACAAAAAAAAAAAGTTCACAGTAATGGTAGCCAAAGTCTCTTTGAACATTGCTACAAATGGAGTAACTCGAAGTAATCAGGAACTTCTGCTAGATATATTTTAGGCAAATACACACAGACATTGTAAAAATGATCTTCTTAGCTGGACCTTACATGAGATGGTAGAATTTGAGAACACAGTGCTGTAGGTCATTTGCTTATGTCAGGTAACCAATTTACTTTTCCTTCTTCTTTTGTTCCTCTTCTGCATTCACAAAATAAAAATCAAGTAATTGGAAGAGATCGGAGTTTAGATTGGAACTTGTGACTGAGACTTAGCTCAGAAGGGAAGGATGTAAAAATGGCTGGAAGGGAAATTAATCAATGAATCAGGTAAGTAAATTATTTTCAGTTCAAGAAACAGATGTGTGTTTGCCTTTTTCTGTTATGGTTTAAATGGGGAGTTTTTTTGATATCCAGGTTGCAACCTTACAGTGAAAATAGAACTGATTCATTTTAATATCACACACATAATTTAAAAACTCATGCACCCATGTGATTGTACCCATCCTCTGTCTGTAGACTTTGCCTTCCCAAGATTTGATTACTCACAATTTCTGCATGATTTAAATCCATCTGGATAATGAAGCCAGTGCAAAATCTGGCTGCCTCAAACCTGGCTGCTCTTCTAAGAAAGTATTGTGCCTTTGTGAAGTTCAATGCAATTTTGCCATATGATCTCCATTGGCTACCAGTAGCCACTTGGGTGTTTTGACCTTTTAAGCTCTAAATAATTGTGTACTCATGAGTCTAGCCTGCTGTTGTGTTATTCCTGAACCAGCTGCAAGCAGCAAACAGGTTGGATTCATTTTCTTCTACCCAAGAGTGAAATCTTGCAAAGCATGGGCTGTGATACCTCTTTCAGACTGCAAATGTAATCATCTAGTTAGTCCTAACTTGCCCAGTATCTTGAAATCTTTGCTGTTTTGGCCTTGATCTTAAAAAGATTGTAGTACTAAGCACAACAAAAGAGCAAGAATTATTAATGATTAGAAAGGGCGGTCTATCCAAGTCCTTTCTTTGATTTCTTTCTGATTGGGGACCATATGGCATTGCTTCACATTAAATGATGCATCTTCTCTTATGTAGAAGGATCTCTTAATATAAAATCAGGCTTATTCTGTTTATGTTGTCTAAAATCCATGGGTTTTGGAGGACTTTTCTCTAAACCTTTTTCCACTTCCCCTCTCCCTGCCTACATCAGGCATCAGTTTAATAAATGTAGTTCGAAGGAACATGATGCAGTCTGAAGTTGAAGCACCTCTTTGACAGCTAAGATTGGCATGAGAAGGGTTGAGATGAGGCACAAATGTCCTCCAGCTGCACTAAGATAGTCAAGATTCAGTAAGGACAAGTGAAGTTTAGAGAAGTCAGTTTCTCTGATGAAGCTGCCAACCTTCAGACTGATCATGACCATCTTGCTTCTGAAGAACCACTGCCAGAAAGGCCAAGGTGAACAAGGAGGTTGACTGCTCTGATCTGTCCTTAAGCTGGGGACAAGATCAAGATGCCACAACCAGTTTCCTGGCAGCCTCTTTGTTTTTGGTTGCTGCTTTTTAGTTTTTTGGGTTTTTTTTTTTTAATTTTACTACCCTTCTATTCCCAGAGTAAAAAAGACGAACAATAGGCTCCAGTTCAAGAGTGTAAATGGATTTTTCAAAAAGACAATATGTAGTTCAAAAGTAGATAAGAAGGATAACACACTAAACAACCAACATTAACTAGAAAGCTGTTTGTTGCACATTGAAGAAGATCATGCAGGAGCATGATGAGACACCAAAAGCAAGACTGAAAAAGAAGTAACAGCTAAGCTCTAAGGAGAATTACTAGAGAGTGGCTGGTCTTGAAATCAAAGGGTGAAGTGAGTTATTTTTCATGTAAGCTTTAAAAAGGGTAACAACTCTAAAGTCTCACTAGGCATGTTAAATATTAGAGCTGTATTTCTGCTCTCATCTACAATATGATGTTGCCTGAGAAAGTGCTCATTTCACTAGTTTAGGAAACAGAAGTAGGTTTTGATGAAATATTTACCAGAGACAGGCTCAGTTCTATGTTTGCTTTAAAAAAATGTCATCATTCACATTTGTTTTGACTTTGTGTTTGCATAGCAACAGGAGACCATTATCCAGCAACAGGAGACAATTATCCAGCAACGGGAAACCATCATCCTGTCACAGTACTGTGGGCTCTCCAAGGTATATGGCAGAGGGGCTACTCCAACAGACTATTAATTTAAATACTTCTGCTGCAGATATCTGTGCAGAGCAATTAGCAGCAGTTCTAATTCACACAAAACCCATGCAGGCAAGGGAAAGGACATTTGTAACGACAAATAGGAGGCAAGGGAATGGTATTTAACCTCTTTCACATTGAATCACAATATGAATAAAAATAGGAGAAACAGTCAAAATATCAGAGTAGTGAGCTGTGCAACCACAGGATATTAGCCTGTGCCAGAGACCACATTTTGGTACAACAAATGTCAAAAGATTGACGTTTTCAACACTGAATGTAAAAGCTACTGGAGATGAAGCATTTGCCAACAGCCCTGCTAAGCCATTCTAAGTTAACATATGAATTGGAGGCTAATATAGGAGAAAAACACAGAAACTGAGCAAACATATAGCAGGGCACAGAACCATTTTTCCCCTCCTGCTGTGTTTACTGGCAAGCCAGCACGAGAATGTGAAGTCAGGAAGTATTGCATACTGCCTCATCTAAGATTAATACACCTGATAAAAGTCTCACCAAATTCAGTGGGTTTCTAACTTTCTGCAATGCACATAATATCATAAGATTTGATATGTTGCCAGGCAGAGATTTACATGGTACCTTGTACAATGCCTATGATGAAACATTTCCCAAAATTCTGTAAAATTTTCTATTAAGTCTCTTGGTACTGCTGTTAAGTAATTGGAACATTAGCATGACAGCAGAGCTTAAAGCCCTGTGAGATAACTGTGCTGGAAATTTAGATAAACAAAGCAGTGGCTGAGAGGGAAAATTGAGACATGGAGGAGCAAAGGGTCTTATCAAGGTCCTCTAAACTTTGTAATTCTTTTCTCGTCTAGAATATATCTCTTTGCACTCTGTGGCTCCCCCACAGACTGGAGAAGGGTTCCCAGATGACATTGTGCCACAGCTATTCTCTGTGCCATGCTGTCAAGCTGAGAAGTGACATACTTATTTAGTTAAGGACCATACTCACTGTGTGCATGTTCATCCTTAAAAAAAAAAAAATCTAATTTGAACAGAATTAGGATAAAAACAAGAAACATTGAACATATACACCAAATAAGGGACATCTAGCTTCTTTCCAGCTCTAAAATATGTGGTGCACAAGGGGAGGAAAGGACAGGAAAAATAAAAACAACCTGAAGGATTTTGTCCTTGAAGAATCACGGTCTTCAGTAGCCACATACTGTCCTTGTAATGGTATAGGAAAATTGTTAATGAAGTTCTGTGACATGTTAGATGGGAAAAGGTAGAAGGACTGGAAAAAATGGGTAAAGGAAGAAAAATAATACCATGACCAAAAAAATCGTTCAGAAAAAATGCTTTGATCAGTAACGTGAAGGTATCATTAAATACATATTATGCCTTTCATCTTAAATTATTTGTGGAATTCTATTACCAGATGGAAACTTGCACCTCTTAGTACTGAGCCTCTGAAAGAAATAAAGGCTAGAAAACACTGCTAGTTTTCATGCTGAAGACATCTGTTGATCTTTTGTTTTGATACCATTTCATATCATGTACTTTTTGAAGTTTCCTGCCAGCCTAATTCCCTCTACACTGCTTTGTTTTCTCTTTCTGTTTTCAGGGATTTGTGTTTTATGGTAATTTTCCTTGTAAGTTACTAATTCTTACAACCACAAAAGAGTAAACCATTTCATCAGGGAACTGAGGCCCGTTTAGGTATAGTCTCCTGGTAAAAGCTAAACTTTCAGACATCTAAAAACTGGAAGGGTTCACAGTCTTATCCCAGTGTAATTTAGAACAGCTGTGGTGCAGTTCTAAGCCAATCTGTCCTGGCATTTCCCAGCAAGTAAATTCCGGGGTATGACTAATGGTGGTATACGTGGGAATAATCAATACAACACAGAAATAAAATCAATTCTATTTCAAAATATCTATCTGTCTGGCTATAATCTACTCAGCTCCAAGATAGAAGTATAGGAAATATGTTCTTCTTAAAGCAAGAAGACAGAGTGCTCTAAACAAAGGTTATTATCTTGCAAATTCTTTGAGTCCTTCATGCTACACAAAATCTCCCGAAAGGCAGTGTTCCAGCATATCAGAAGCATGTAAACCCAGAGAAAAAAAAAAACAAAACACTCACACACACAGCAGAAAAAACCTGAAAGCCAAAGACATTACCAAACTTTATTGCCCTATTTTTGGGAGCAAAATGGCAAATTTGCATGTCAGGACATCTACTTGGTTTGCAAGTTGGGAGCAGGAGACATGCCAGTCCCTGAAAGTTTGGTGCATAATGTTGGAGGAGCAGAAAGTAGAAAGTCAGTGAATGTATTGGATCAATGCAATTCATCCCTGAAATGCATTGCTGCAGCTTCAAAAGCATAGAAAACCTCAGTTTAATTGTCCGGCACTGAAAATTCCTTTAGCATAACTTTTAATCTAAAAAGCTGGATCAAAGTAATAATTACCAATGGGCATGGCTTGTAATTCAGTGCCACAGTGAGCTGAGATTATTTAGAAACCATAATGATTGTGGTAATACACAAATTTTACTTTAATACACACATTTTCTCATCAAAAGCTTCATTATTAAAACACTCTATGGTTGCCATAGATGCATATTTTTTTTTTCTTCCAAAGAACAGCTTTTTAATCACATGATGGAGAGACAAATGGAGACATTGGAGACTTCATGTGAGGACACACAGAGGAACACAGGGGAGGAGGCATGTGGAAATGGGTATTGTTGGGAGCACAGCAGGAGACACTCTTTGTTTCTCAGTACCCAAATCAGTAATTAACCATTTTGGTAATTGGCAAATAATTAAATGAGATAGAATTCCCCGAGTCCACTCTATTTTACCTGCACATTACTATGGTGTAAAAGAAAACTTAATGTACTTGGTTTTGTTACGTCGTATTTTCAGGGTAAAAAGCAGTATTCCCACATTATATATAGACACCTTGAATTGAATTGACAGAAATACATGAAAAATCAAGATATGAGAAGTGATATCCCTGTGACACTGAAGTGTGAACTGGGGGACAGTGGATTTATTCTATTCTTTAGTATTATTTCAGTCTGAATTTGATCAATTTAATTCACACTTCTGTGAAATCTGTGCTTTCTTCCTCTGCTTCTTGGATTTTCTATTTAAGAATGTATTTCTTGGGTGGTTTAACCATTTCACTAAACCTAAATAATTGAATTTCTTATGTCAGAGCTGTGATCTGACTCTGGCCTGCTAGAAACTACTGTAATGTAAAAGGGAAAAAAAACCAGGAAAACTAATATTTAACTATGCTAATGAATAAAAAGGAACCATAAGAACATGAGATTTTTGAGTCATGACAAAAGACAACAAATCTCTTGTCGTAATATGAGCTTACAAGAGAAAAAAATGCACATGAATATCAATTATGCTTTTCTATTCCTTCTTAAGAGATTGAGATATATTAATTTAAGATTACTCTACAATTTCTTATTCCATCAGGAAGATCAAAAATTACTATTCAATAGATAAAAGCCTATTTGCTTTAGAATTCGAGTTGTATACACTGATTCTATGTGCTTATTTCTCACATGCATGTAAAGGTACAGAATTTTTAAGACCATTTCTAAAAACACCTCTAGGAAAATAAAATAAAATCCAAGAAAACAATAGTTCCTTAGCCTAATTATGATCTTGAAAACTCTAGGGCTTAGTACAAAATCCAGCTAAACTCTATATGTTTTTAGAGTTACAATACTTCATCTTGACAGATCTCTTCTTCCAGGAGACCATTACCTATAAGTGAAACTCACATTCTTTATTTCTACTTGGATAGTTGTAGCTTTAACTGATTTTTTCTTTTGGAGAAAGTGATAGTTAAGAGTTTTCTTCCATTTGCTTTAATATGGAGAAAAAGTCATCTCTCTCTGGAATGTTGGTAGTTTCAGTTTAGTATCTGCTAATTTTACTTCAGAAGAATGAGGATTCGGATGAAATCTTTTTCCATCTTAATCTTTGGTTCCAATGGAAATATTTTTGTTTGAATGGAATCTAATTTGTGTCTTTATATTAAATGGTGTCTTTATATTAAAACTATGCATTTCCAGAATATGAATACTCTTGCCTGTAGTAAAATGCACAAAACTGTGATCAGTTACAGAATACCTTTAAGGCACACGTCTGAACTGCTAAGAAAGAATTCTAGATAATGAAATGTCACACCAAAGTCAATAATTTAAAGCAAATTTAGCTTTCCAAGTAAAAATATTACTCTATTTCCAAAGTTATTATACAAAAATATAGTTTCTTAATTTAAGCATAGAAATGGTGATTAGCATCCTTCAAGGAAAAAGCAAGAAGAAACCCCAGTTTTTTGCAAGTGATATAATTTAACTTCTTTCTCAAGAATTAGATGTACTAATTTTGCCTATTCATTGTTTCTTGAGTGGATTTCCTGATGCTGAATAACATTAAAGAAATTATTTTTAAAAAAAATAATAAAACACATTTAGGAAAGGGACTGCTTAGAAGACACATCCATAAACACATATGGAATAATGTGAAAATGTGTGTGCAGGCATTCAGTCCACTGAAACATTTTCCATATTGCCTATTTTTTGTCTTCAGCATCAAAGACGTGGAATACTCTTTCAGAGTAATTAGTGCTTCACTGGGAGGCTTTTCCTACTGATGCAGTAGTCAGCAATTTATAAATGCAGTCTCTGCTCTTCTGGAGCACTTAGCTCACTCGTTGCTGTCACTCACTTTGAGCTGTAAAAGCAAAGTAATTCTGAAGGGACCAAACAGATAATGTGCAGCTTACCTGGTCATCCAGTGTGCAAAAGGAATCAAGTATGTTTTATTCAGACAACACATAATGCAAAGCCATCAAAAAATTTCAACTCAGATTCAAAACCTTTTAGAAGAAAGAGGTATGACTGAGAGGCAGTGAGGTAAAACCCATTTTCAGAAGCTTAGTACTATCAGATGAAAAATACCATTTGGATAAAGTTTCCAATGCTTATTGTCAGTCCAAAGCTTTGGAGCGTGTGCTTGTAAGAATAGTCAGTAAAAGTCTATTCATTTACTCTAAGAAAAAGTGGTTTTTAGTTGTTTTTTGTTCTTCTGTCTTTTGTATTGCTCCCGCCAGTGAAATGAAGTGCTGTCATCCGTCAAAAAAATGCCAAATACATCATGACGGGTGAAGTAGAAATATGAGGAGGAGTTCACACAACATGAGATGGCAGCCGAAAGTATGAGAGAATTGCTTATCCAAACTGAGAGAGTGAAAGAAATTATTTTTCTGCATTTAAAGAAGTAATGGTTACAAAACTAAACAATAAGTCTGTGAAATTTAATCCATATGCATAGTATTCTTTTTTTCTGAGTGGTGTTGCAGTAACATATACATTTTTGCCAGTTCTTATGAAAGATATGTGGGATATATGGCAGATTATGAACAGCTTACAGAGTTATACAAAAGAATTCCCAGTTTACTTCTGGTTGCTGTTGTTGTAATTGGTTTATACCAACTGAAACAGTAGCGGATCAAAACCTAGCCAAAAAAAAAAAAAAAGTTCTTTTTAACACAAGTTTGTTATTTTTAGATTCTGAATTATACCACCAGAAGTCTTAGATATTGAGGGAACCAACTAGTACATATCTTTGTCAATACTAACAAAACTGCTGCTTATTTTATGGCAAGTCCATAAAGAAAAAGGAAGAAATATCCTCTTCTTAAAGGAAGATAGATGAGATTGCTGACTCCAGTCTGCAGTTAGGAGCTGTGCCCTTACCATGCCAGGCATTGTTAAATTGATCATTATCTAGATTGTGCCACTACACCAGTGAGAAGGAGATGGCAGAAAAGGTAATATTAGGACTCAAACCATTGCAACCATTGCAAAGTCAGTTATCTTGTCTAAGCAGGTCCAGCTTTTCCTATTGTCAGAGAAATACAGAGAGACGAGAAGAGGTGTAAGATGACATCTAACAACACCAGCAGTGTCCAAGATAGACACTTGCAGAGAAATTTCATGTGGATAATCAGCTTCAACCAAATCCCTAATTTTCACCTGTTGAGAATAAGACAGAGTGACAGCCAGTCTACCTGTACAAGCTTTCAGTGTAATTTACTTCATCTGTGGGGTACTGCGGTCTGTAATCCATCACAACAATTTTATTTGTGATAGTTAAAGATTCTTAAGGTATATATCTGCATCTTGCAGTCAGTCATGTAATTGCATGACCATTCCATCTGATACTGACTTAGCTGAAATAAATTTCAACAGCTTTCCAGTAACCTGATTGGAACTGATGCTCTATGTAAAGGGAAAATAATACTTTAGAAATGAGAACAGAACTTGGTGTTTGTGAGACACATTCAGAAATGATTATTCTAGAAAAACAAAATCAGAAGTGATTTGAGTAGGCTGAGAATTCAGGTTCTTCTGCAAACCCAAAGAACACCTACCCTTGGAGGTACTGGAAACAGACTTCTAAACTCTTAGGAAGACATCATTAATCATTAAAATATCAGTTTCACCAGAAACCTGGAAAGCAGTCAATAAGTCATCCTCTTCCTGCGAGGTATTAATAATTGATATTAATAATCAGTTTTAGATTTGAAAGGGGCATACCTAAGTTGGGGCAAAGCAGTTTAGGAAAAAAATATAAAAGATTAGTGACTTTCACACAGCATCAATATATCTGTAAGAATTCATGGTTAAATAAGTGAAGTTTCTATTTTCTCTGTTTTGCAGCTGGAAAGTGCTGCATCTACCATGCTGCACCTCTGTTGCTGGCTGAGGAACTTCACCAGTGCAGGGAACACACCTGGGCTTGGTGATTACAGACTTGCAGAGACCTCTACAACCACCACAAAGCCAGAATCCTCAATAGTTGTCCAGAAGTCCTCAAATTCTGTATCATTAAAGTTTCCAGCTGGAAATGAAAGTTGATCCCATTGATATAGAGATATGGTAACTCTTTTTGAACACTTGTCAGTGAAGTGCTGCGATAGGATTCTACAGTGTCAGTGTTCATGTTAACAGCAAGAAATTGTTAATAAATGTTAACGAGTCATGTCAATATTAATTAAATATTCTGAAAGAAAAATACTTGCAACTATAAAATAGTTCCAGTTGTGTCTTACTTTTAAAATTGTAGTATTAGGCAAAGTTGGGTAGAAGAATAAACTACAAGTAGAAAACTTCATGTTGTTCTTGACGGCTGTATTTTTCTTCAACTTTATGGAACACTAATGAGCTATGACAGTTCTGTTGTTTCTCTCCCATTTCCTAATGCAATTTAAGTATTTTAACGTTCAACCTCTTTTTGTAATTTAAACTGATACCATTACATTAAATGCATGACAGGGTCAGTACAGCACATCAAGCTAATTTATAGCCTCTGGCAATTACCAACTCCCAAAGTTTCATAGCAATGCCAGATTTCAGCAACACTTTCTTTTTAAAGCAACCTTCAATAATAAGGCATTTATAATATATTGCAGAAGGCCATTAATTTTAAGTTTAGTGTCTATTCAGCCAGTGCACTTATTAGTTGCAGCAATTCTAAACTGTTGCTTTACCAGGAGAAATAAATTCTCATCTCTCCACTCTTATGGCATTATGACCCAAATGCAGGGGCAGAACAGTAAATTCTCACATGACTGAAACACTGCTCTCCTCATAGACATGTCCTAGAACTCAATGACAGAAAGAATACAATTTGTGGGGTGACATCTGGGCCCCACTAAAGCCTGTGACAGAATTCCCACTAATTTCAACAGGGATTTTACTGATGCATTTCCTTGTCAATGCAGTAGTTCTTATTACTCTTTGTGCTGGAAGGCATTGTCCTTCATGCAGTCCCAAACTAAGGATTTAATCTTTAGGATTAAAGACTGCCTTTGCTGTCTTTAAAAGCCTTGCCCATCTGTTTCTTTTACCTTTTTTTTTTTTTTTTTACTGGTGGCCCCCATATATCTGTACTCAGAAGTATAAATAAGAGGCAGGAAAAGACAGAGGCTGTCAGCAGGACAGGGAGCACAGCTAATCCATGGCACACCTGGTTGGTCTGTACGTTCCTATCACCTATCATATCCTAAACAAACGCACATTGTTGTGACTTTGGACAAAGGGCACCATTGTTTTCCCTTCAGCAAAACACAAGCCTAAATTCCTTTAGTGCTGTTTCAGTTCCTATCTGTTGTACATGATTTGACTTTTGTCACAAATCGTAAGTGCTTGAGGAATGTATTATCATCAGAATGAAAAGTGAGCACTTTTATGAGGAATTATTTGGAGAGACAAAAAGAACATACTCAGATGCACCTATATGCACAGATGGAAATATTTAGCTACTCGTTGTCACACAGGTTTGGTCTCTAGGTTTGTATTAATACCTGGTAGTAAGATTGCAGCGTTTCAAAGAGTCTGCAAGTATGTAGTTCAAAATATTTACAGAACATACATTTAAAACTGCCAGGAACCGGAAGGCTAGGTCTCAGTATTTTGTTTGCTGGAATTTTTTTGTAATTGTGACCTTTTAAAGTAAAGTATAAATTCTGGATGAACTGATGTCATAAAGTTGGCCAAGTAAGGAACTAATTCATATAAACTCACGTACAAGATATTGAGCATCTGGCTCTTGCTGTAAAATGCATAAAAAGCACCTAAACCCAGTATTTATATTGGACACTAGAGATCCAGTTATCAGGCTTTACGGTGATTGCTGTCACTTTACTTTTTAGCTGTTCTTTATTATATATCCTCTACTGACTCCTTTTTTTTTTCCCCCAGGTAGCTGGAATTCCAAGATTTTTTGATCATCAATCAAGTCCTGTAAAATGATAGAAAATAAAATGGAACTCTTTTTAAGGCAGCTGATATATATCTGATTTCCTGCAGTTCTCACATAAACAAAACTTCTTGAAACAGCTAAACTGACTTAAGCAAGAGAAGTGGAAGTTAACAGTTGCAGCTGTGGTCCTACAGCGGGATGTCTCTGCGTGAGACCATGGCAAGAGCAGAGCTTTGCTCATAAAACCTTTGGAGTGAAAGATACAATAGAATTGTCAGTAGAGATACAACTCTGAGCTGATCTTTGTAATGGTGGGGCTGGGAATTCATTTAATAATGCTCATATTTTTTAAGAGTGCACTCTGTGAATATTCTTTAGAGTTTTAAATAATTGCCAAAACATCCATCAAAATAAAATATTTTTTTTCCCATGACTGTGAAATAGAGGAATTAGTTAATTTATATCAATTTATCTAATAACTGTAAATGTGAGCAAAATATAATTAGTTACAAATCCTTGAGATAAATCTTTTTGTTAATTATATGAAGTAGTCATATTATTCTAACTTTGTTTTTTTCTGTATTTTATATGTGCTGCACCTGTAGGATAACCTTCAATGAAACATGGCTCAAGTTAATTTTGGTTCTTAATAGTTCTGTCTGTCTCATGACAATATTCCACTGGAAAGAAGGGAAATTTGACTTTCAGTCCTTTCTCTTGCAGATAAAAGGAAAACATTATACAATCAATTAGAATATGGACAATTGTCCTTACAACAAAGATAACTTGACCATTTTTCTGACTGTTTTGAAAATCATTTCCAGGAATGTTCTGCTGTGAGCTAAGAAGACTTATTCTCTATTCCTACTTACTTGAGTCCAGATTCATGGTTTATTATTTGAGGATTGTCCTGTGACCCTAGCTGAAACTTCCCTTTTAGCCAAAAAAATGACACATTGCAAATAGAAATCTTTTCCATTAAACACTTCTGAGTTGCAAACAGAAACTAATTCCATTTAAAATATGAAAAAATTTGAGATCAATTTTCCTCTACTGGTAGAACACCCAAGAGAGACAGATAAATCATATTCTGAGATTTAACCCTCCATAACATCATCATTTATTTGGGGCAAAACCATGCAGGAACAAAGTAGGTACTTCCTTAGTGCTCACTGATCTTAGTCCTGGCTGGCCACAACCTGTCGGATTCTGCACACAGGAGGCACAGTCTGGTATGGTAGAGCATATTGCCTCAAGTGATCATTCATCTCAAATACATGTCTCAATCTATCTTACCTGCTTTAATCTACAACAATTGCAACCATTTATAATGGGATTCTTCAGGCAGGGAATGGATCACAGGGGATCTTCAGAGGATCAGTATTCCAAAGACAGACCAGAAGTAGTTTTTGAGGCTATGCATCTACATTTTCTCAGTCCACTTCATCTTTCGTACATTTTTTCTCGATTAGCAGTTTTACTACTGCTAATCACCACCAATTCCATTCACTAAAATGGGATCCATAAAGTAAGAAGGAGAACTGAGGACACCATTGTATAGCTGGTTGTCTGAAGGCAGCTGAAAAGAAGTGTCAGAGGTTATGCACTGGAATTCATTCTTCATTACTGGCCAACACTGAGCATTCTGAATGACAGGCGCATTATCCTGTGTTTAAGCAGGTTTGGTAGGACCATGGCTACATGGTGATCCAGTGGGCCATTGTCCTTGGAAGACTTGCACAGCAAGTCCTCAAATCATTTGTTTCTGACTGAAAACATTCTGATCTGCTCAATACACCTCCTGCCAGTATCTTCTTAAAGAATATCCTGTTCTCACACAAAAAAGGCTAGATTTTTCCATCAGAAATTCAGAAACTGCTTCTTCTTCTTGCCATGTATGGGCTGCTTGTGCATACTCATCTCCACGAGGATGGTAGCCATCCTCATTGACCAATGCATCTCAGCCTACCAGTACATGTTCATGGGTGAGCTCACCTCTATTTTCCAGTAACAGTGTGAAGAAGAGCTTGCAGAAGAGTTCTCTCTCTACATGGACTTTTTACTAAGAAAGTGTTTCTCCTCCCTTTTCAGTATATATATGTATTTTGTCCTGTGCTCCATCAAGTATAACATATGGGTAATAATAATCATCTAAAAATATATGGGGGAGAGGGAGGAAGCTGCCAAGACATTACTTGGGAGAGAATATGCAGATTTTAGTGGTTCACAAGCTGACATATGTTTGCAATGTTATGCCGCTGATGCTGCAAAAAAAAAGAAATTGAATCCAAAGATCACACTGGGATGTATAAAAAGAAGGGTAGCTTGCAAAATGCATTAGTAGTAGGGCTCATAAAGACAGTGCACCTCAAAAAAAAACTTCATTTATTGAGGAACAACCTTAAGGAAAAGTGTTAGTCCACATGCCTGCTCTCAGAACAGAAGCTCCAATTGGTGCACTGCTGCTTTTCTGGGAATAGTCTTGGGACACATCAAGCTATGAGTGATTGTAATTTCAGCAGATCTTGCTTTACTCATTTTATGAGTTTGCTTAATTCTTTGTTCTTGAAATGCAGTTCTTACTTTTGCTGGTTTCTGTGAATCATGAATTCTTACCATAGTCATTGTCACTGATGTCCAAAGTGCTCTTTTTTTGGATTCTCAAGCACTTCTTTCCAACTCTGCTCTTCAAAAGCTGTGAACCTGTCAATATTGTGTATCTCAGATGAAGTGTTTAAACCTTTAGTGTTTCCTTCTCTCCCCCCATCATTCTAAAGTTTTTTTCTATGGAACTGTCAGTCACCAAATTTACCTCACCACTTTTTGCTGATGCCAATTCAGTTATAGTTTTGGTCGTGCATTCCAGCAACTCTTGCTTATTTCTCACACTTCTTACCTTACTATGAAGTAATTTAAATTTAAATTTAATAATGATAGGAGAATGAGAGAAATCATCAAATTAGGACAGTGGATCAATCTCCTCTTGTTTTAGATGCTCAAGCTGCTGCTTTCTTCTTCTAGTTTAAAATATTAGTCACGAGATTAGTAGACAGCACCAATTTGCTTTTCCTTTTCTGTGAAGTGGGATATACCCTAGGTCAACACAATATTACTACATGTACAGGAAACTAAAAGTTTATTTGTGACATCATCTCTCTGCATTCATTTTCTCACCTATGAGAACATCTCCTAAGCTCTCTGTTCTCATCTCTTTTCCTAGACTCAGGTAGGAAAACTCTGTGGATCCTGAAAATATTATTGACAATACACATCTGAAAAAAATACAGCATGTATATTCATAACCCATTTTTCACTAAAAAAGTGCTCACAATATTTTTTCAGTGATTGGACTACTCATTACACAGGCAATATTCTTCATGGAGTATATGCACAATATGTTCTGGCACTTCCCACCTTTGAAAATGTGACTATGCTAAAGAAATGAAGTTGTTTAATGTGGTACTGTATAATATTTTAAAGGAATATTTTCAAAGGCAAATTCAGACTTACAATAAATGTGCAATATTTGTTGACTTATTCAAACAACTTCTTTATACTGAAGTATTATACTGAACTGAAGCCATCCTGGTGTGACCAGAAGAACATAATAAAATTTGTTTATGTGTTTGAGAGCAGATACTATCAGCAATCATTCACAAATTTCAGGGCTGCCAATTCTGGTTTAGCTGTGCATTTTTAAAAAAATCTAATCACATGGATCAATAATGGAGGCAAAGAAAATGAAGTATCAATTTCATTCAATATTAACAAATCAATATGGGTCCATATTAATAGTGATCCCTGTAGGCAAAGTCCACTGCAAAGAATAAGGAACTAGTTGAATAAAGTCACCTACTGAGATAAGAGAATTGAAATAATTTATCCACTCTGGCATTTAAGTGCGCAGCTTCCCAGCCTTTGCTTCTGATGACTCTTGCTCACTTTAGCGGTGTATGCCTCTAACCCATTAGACTTGACAGTCACAGATGGTTTCACAGAAGTTTTTCTGGTATATTGACTACAAAAGCTGGTTTGGATTGGAATCAAGCTGTTTATTGCTGAGTATGATGTAACACATTGATGGTGGTGAATCAATTATGTGTTTCTGCAATAGCCTGCACGCAAAAATAGCATTTACTGCCAAGCAGTAAAATTATTAAGTAGAAAATCTGGAATCTATTTTTTTCAGGTGACTAGAGAGAACATTACCTTTTAAAATCATCTGGAGTTTCCCATAAGCCATCCAAATTTACAGCAATGTAGGCAGGATGCTCATCAGCTGATGGGTATAATGATGAATTATGTGCTAGTGGCAGTAAATCTGGGTGTACTGTCACACTCTGCACTCCAGTGACCAGATTGTCACAGACTGTTTGCATACCTTTTGTCTTCCTCAGGCCCAAGCATACTTTATCTTGAGCACAAAGCTGATGGAACAACAGTATGTGCTTGTCCCCGAGCTATGCTGCTACTCACTTTTCTGTGGAGGATAATTGAAAACCCAGGGAAGACTAAAATTTCCATATCCCTTAGAGCACACCTTTGATGTGGCTTTTTTTTTCCCCCTACCTTTTACACTCAGAAACTTTTGTCTGCACAGTTTAATGCTTCTCCCACAGATAAACCTTCATTTGTTCTGTTCATTGCTTTTCATTACATATGAACAGAATTAATTTAGTCCAGATTTTATCAAGGCACTATTCCCCATACTGGTAAAATCTAAGATAGCAAACTGTTCATGTAGTCAGACATGACTGCCTGAAAAGGAAGCAAACAATCAAACAAATGAATCAACATCTTAATTTGATAGGAAAAAGAAAGTAAGCATAAAAGAAAGAAAAATAATGTAAGAGCATCACAGCATCATGCTTTATTTTTGGTTTTTTTCAGAATTCCTTTCCTTTTGTCATTGGAATATCTGGTGTACAGAGTCTGTTGGTTGGTTACAAAATTCAAGCCTTAAAAAATTTTCAGATACTGTCTTACACTTTTATGATAATTATATGTGGAATGTTGTATGTTCTAAGCCATTGATAAAAATTGTCACCCTCTTACTTATGGGGAACAAAAAAGATTTAATAATGTTAATTAGAAAGTAAATTTTAAAAAGGTTCAGTCAAAATTAAGTTATTAAACAGAGTCCCCGTGACGTTTTTTTTTAAGAACCCTGAATGATTAGTAAAATAGGCATGCACACAGAGAGTCACTTAACATACACTCCCTTGTCCAAGCAGTTCTGTTTAGCTTCTTTTAAAGGGCTCAGAATATTTTCCGAATGAATATAAGATGTGGAAATGTTTGCTTTTTTTTTTAATTTGGTCAAAATTATGGAAGATTTAAAAAAGACATTCCATAATGTTTTCTGAATGTATATTCTCCCCAAACACATCTATTACACCTCTCTCTCTCTCCATAATCCACCAGTATATTCCACATACTCCATTCTTATAGTACACTGGCCACTTGATACAAAAAATTCCACATGGCACTAAGTCTTACTGCAGCTGCCAGACATATTAGTGAGTACTAATCTGCATCTAACATTACTTAGATTCAAATAAAATTTGACTAAACAAGCTCAAGTTCAAAATTCTATTCCTCCTAGTCATTAGTGGCCCAATTCCAAATATGTTGATGGAAAAACTCTCAGGAGCTTTAGTAGTCTTTGGACTGAGCTATCAAATAACCACATTATAAATCCTATTCTTTTTTACAGTCTTTTTCCTTTTGACCCAACAGAAGAAAACTAGGCCATTCAAAATGCTTACCACATACAGCACTTATTCTGCAGTGGGAATGAATCTCCATTTCAGATGCAAAACCCTTGGATAAAAGGAAGTGATACAGTTCACAAGCTTTTATGTATTCATTGGAGAGATGAGGGAGGTTTTGATTATACTTTTCATTTGTCAGAGAAGATGCAGTCTAAGGTGGATTTCCTTAGACAAAGCATTTAGGAAAGTCAAAAATCTGTGAAATATTATCCAGGCCACTTAATGTAGGTATTCAGCTACAATATTGGCAGTATATGACTTTTACAGGAAAGACTAAAGTGGCTGTAGTTGCATGAGACTCAGGTTATCTGGTAGTGCAGATACATTCCAAAATAATATCTATGGTTTAACTTGTAATATGGTTCATTCTTTTAGTAAGAGAAGGTGGTGGTGCACCTTATTACAGTCTCAATAGCTTTGCACTTCGAAGACTTGCTTCAGAAGTGTAGACCTTAGTTGCAGGATCTCCACCTGTGCATAATGCCAATGCCCCCTCCATCCTAGAATCTATGGCATTCTGCCAGGATCCGCCCCTGTCCTCTAGATGGTTCTGTTTTGGATCCTCAACCTCTTGAAGCTGATCACTGCTTTTGATGTAAAAGAACTATAGAACCTTATTTGTTCGGCATTTACAGCTTTCTTGGGAAAGCCCATTCACCTTAATACTCATTAGATAATATCTGAAAAAATTACTAGGACTAGGGCTATGGAAAACTGAAAGCCTCTCCTATCTTGTCTAAGAACCCTAAACAAAAGACAGGGATTAGGTGTCCCCTTTCCCACATTCCTCCACCATGATTCTGCACTACCTGGTGACACACTGACTGAACTTGAACAGCAGCACTCCACATATCTGCACAATGATCACCTGCACAATTTCCTGATAGTGTGGGCATATATCTTCTAAGTTTGAGATATGACCAGAACCCAGGAAAAATGGACAAATGTTTATTAGTGCCATAACACATCCCATCGCTGAGAACTAAGATGTTTACACAGTAAAGGAAATATGTGAAAATTAACCTCTTTGCACCTGGTCTGTGAAAGGGAGATTCAGCTCTGTGCTGACTGCAGAGCCTGCCCACCTTTAAAGCAATCTGCACAATCTCTTCCACTAAACTTGCTCCACTCCTTCTCAACTCTGCAGAAGACAAACAAAAAGACAAAACATTGATCCTTTGCATCACCCACATAAGAAATGCTTATATGAGGATGCTGCACTCTTGTCATTTCTGTCAAAGACATCTGTTCTTATATTCAAATATTTCTTGGACCACGTAAAGAAACAAAACTTTAAGATACACCACAAATCAAATTAATGGGGGATAAAAACATCACACTGTCACACATTTTCTAAATTAATAGTATAGTACATGTGGTGTTGTTCGAAAATCAGGCCTTTTTATTTGTAATTTTTAAGACATTTTTTTAAATCACAGTTTTCAGTAATTGTTTTATTATCCTACATGTCTAGTTTTATTTGCTCTAAAATATTTAGTGCATTCTTCTGAAGCATGTGAAATGCCCTGGCTACAATTAATTGATTGCAGATTCTGCTACAAGAATTATTCTAAGATATTCTAAGAAATTTTCTAAGATTAGAATAAATCAATTAAAATCTTCATCAAGTTGTAATTTTTCAAATGGTAGGTCTCTAACAGAGTCTCCTTATTTTTGTAACTTTGTTTGGTAGTTCATATGTCACTGGACTTATTGCAACTCCTAATCATGGGAAGGTCACAAAGTTCAGTTTAATTAGGTAATGTTACTGAATATAATAATTTACTTCAGTAAATTACAGCCACGCTGATTACTGTCCATGAAAATACATTTTAGTCTTCCCCAAGAAAACTTGATGGGGCTGAAAAATTATTTCTAAGGCTGATATCTATTGGATAACAATTCATGTCACAACTTATCTATTTGTTCTTCCCTGACAGAAAATATATTGTTTTATTAAAGTCTTGTCTATGATACTTCATGCAAACAAAACACAGCAGTGGCCACTACATGCAGTTTGAACTAAGCAAGATAGTAAAAGTTGGAGCTCTGATGATCTTAAATTAAGGGACAAAATAGGTGTGCTCCTTTATCTTTAGATAATAAAAGACATCAGGTCATTCTTCAGCTCATTCAGTGACCACCTTGTTTGTTCATAGCACTGAAATAATTATTACATATTTACAGGGGTGAGTACTAGAGCTATCAAGAATATCCTCTTGCTCTGAGACATTGATTAAGTCTGGACACTAGGTTAAATTAGCTAACACTTCCACTGAAACACACGTGCAAGGGTTTTGTTCAGTGAATGAAATTCAGAATACTTCTAAAATGTCGACTACTGAAGATGAAACCAGTCTTGAAAATTCTCCTTCATCAATGCTTTTTGAATTGAACTCTTGTTTTGTGACTCTGGGTATACTTAGGAACAGTTCAAACACATCAAAGAACTCATGATTAAGCTCAACCATGGCTCAAGTTCCAAAAAGCTAGATAACCCTCTGGTGAAGTTTCTGGAGACACCTTATCTTGAAATTTTTATTGAAAATGGATTTTTATTGTACTGACACACTCAAGATCCCCCAAAAATGTGTCAATAACCTTATTATTTTCTTTTAAATCAGAAGCAGTACTAAAACCACACACTTTGGAAGTCACACAATGCAGAAGGCATTTCTGCAGGGACTAGAGTTCATTGCTGCTGTGTCCATAAGATCATTCAAACCATTTTGCTACTGACTGCTTTGGCATAAGAGGGATAGGAGAGAGAGAAAAAGAGGAAAGTTTTGTCATTAATTAAATTGTGGGGTAAGAAAAACTCCCCTGTAGCTGAAGGAGAGCACAAGATCAAGTGTAACTAAATTGCCTGTGTTTGAAGGAATATTTATACCAGATACTGTCCTTTCCAATACAAAAAAAAAAAAAAATTAAAAAATCTCTGGAACACATACTAGATTTTCCTGAGGGCAGGATGTCTTTGGGCTGAGGGAGTAATTAGGTCAGTAGCTCTGCTTTTCCACAGGACAAAGTGACACTGGTCATAGGACAATCCCTCCAATATGAAACAACCCTCACTGTAGTGCTGGTGTCCTGCTCAGTCACACTCACACCAGATCCCAAAGGAAAATGGCCAGGGGTTGTTTTAGACCTAGCAGCCCTTACTTTATTATATTCTTCCTTGACAGTAAGAGGTCAGTCAATTAATAGATTTCATACTTCGCAACAAGAAAAATGCTTTAGTTTGTCCTGATAAGAACAATAAATATGATAAGTCACTTTGGAAATTAAAAAATATCTTTGAGTTAAAGCAGAACAGTTACACCTTGCTTAATTGTCAGCACTGGGGAATTAATTTTAGAATAAAGCACTCCAGTTTAGTTCTAATTATTTTGCAAGTGTAGTGTGTAAAATTAGTAAAATCATAGGTTGTTTTAGAGGAGAAATAGAGTCCCTCTAAGCTTATTGTAAATACTGTATTTCACACAGTGGATTCTTTCTCCTTGTAATTGGCAGTGGCCCTGCTCCTCTCTGTGCCAGTAAGGGGACAGCACATATTTGGCAAGTCAGTTTGATCAGCAAATTCTTGATCTTCAGTACATGAAAGGATCCATCAATAGATTTAGTCTCTCCAGGAGCCAGGTGTTACTGTGTAAATTAAAACACACAGCTGCAAGAGGTAGAGGTTACCAAAAAAATTTGTTTGCTTTTCAGTGGTTTTTAAATATATTTAAAATGTTCTATGTACATTTAAGTCTTATCAGACCCGTATCCTTCAGTATTTGCTGAATTTTTCTAAAGCAGTTGAATACTTGAATGATCATATTTTTTTCTCCATATTTGCTCCTCCTATTTTATTCTATTTCATTGTAATTTAACACAGTAGAAATTACAATAATATATTCGGTTTTTCTGAAGAAATAAAATTAATCATTAGTAATACCAATGTTTTACTAAGTATCCATTTAAATCTAAGCTATAAAGATAGTTGAAAAAACTTGAGGTACTGTAATTTTTACTTAACATTAAATAATTTTAAAATGTTATACTTTATCTTAAGTGTTTTAACAAATTATGAAGGCTACATTTTCTTTAAACTTTCTAAGAAGAGCCTGAAAAGCTGGGAAAACTAATTATTCTGAATTTTTCAGATACAGTGCAATTTCCTCAAAATAATTCTGATTTCCAAAGATTCATATTTTAAGTAGTCTAAAGAAAAAAAATTGCTCCTGAAATGAAATAAATTGCTTTCTCCTAAAAGTGCTATGAATTATCATTACCAGATTTATATATAATCTGAATTTCTTATCAAGGAAGTTAATATCCATAAGAAAAGTTAAATGACTGCAGAGCTATGCAAGCATGTACTGCTTGTTAGAAATTGTTTCACAGTTCTTAAAATAATTTTTTACCCTGGGTTTGAAGAAATCCACTGTACTCAAAAGAAATCCCTTCCAGTTTGCTACAGACAAAAATCTAAAACCTTATTAACTGCAAAGACTTACAAATCACACATTTAGATGAAGTTTCAAATGCAATTACCATTATGATTGCATTTTATCTTTGATGAGAGTTGTCAGCAACTACAAATACTGAACTTTTCTCATAAAGAAGTACTTTTCTTTTTCTCATTATTCTGGAGATGCTTTCAATATTTTTCCTTAGGATTGAAGAGCCCATTGTTAAGTGCTTAATAATAACTGCTAGTGCCTAATGTTTTTGATTTTTTTTTTTCTAAACCTAACAGGTAAGGTCATACAAGTGCTTTTATGCTACCATTCATTATGGGCAAATGCAATTCTCTTCCATTATAGACTGATTTTAGGTAGGACTATTAGCTTGGTATTTCAAAGAAAAACAATGATCTGGTAGGAAAAAATCTTTAGGAGAAGCAGAATCCCCACATTTTCAGTGCAGAAAAAATTATGTCACAAAGTGCCTAGCTAATTCAAACACTATACATATTTGAATACATATCATTTTATGCATAAAATTTTACTTTTTCAACTGGAGTATAAGGCAGTAAAGCATACATTTTTGAGGACTCAAATCTTCTGAGTGACATTTACATGACGACCTCATTTTGACTTAGCCTTTTATCCTTGCTCTGCTGGCACCCTGGGCAATTCCTTTGTTTGAGCAGAGCTGGCTGTCACAGACCAAAGCTGGAGAGTGGTAATGGGTCTCAAACGTGCAGACACCTCTGACAACAGAAGTAGAAATGTGTAGCCCCATCTCCAAGGTGGAAATTTTTAAAAAAAATATTTAAAGCATAAAAATGTGGAGAAGAATAAAGATATTTATAAAACTAGGTGCGGAACAACTAGAAGGATTGAGCAATAGGAACTGAGGCTTAATAACATAGCCCTAATGATACCAGGTGCACACCCTAGGTGCACCTAGATGTAAACTGGAATTCATTGTTTCAGCCACGCCAATGCAGCTGAAAAAGATGGAATTGGCACAGCTCTCTAGCGTCTCTACTGGTTCAAATTGAAAGCTTTCCCTCTTTTAATTTGTAGCCTGTTCCAAGTTCTGCTGTCAGTGGTTGTTGTATCAGTCACAGTAAAGAGAACTCGCCTGCAGCACAGTCAGCACCTTGGTGTGACTGCAAAGAAAAATTCCTTCCGTTAAAATGTGGCCAAAGATACAACCTAGGGATTGGAAGGAAAATACTCCTTTTGTTGTTGCTTTATTTAAAAAGAATAGTCACTATAAAACTTTGGGTTTGACTTTGCTCAGAGGCACAGAACAGTTGTCAAAATGGTTTCCATTGGCGAGTGTTGACTGAGCTGAGGGTCTGAAACCTGCTCCAGAGGTATCCTGATGCTGCAAAAGGTTAAAATTAGAGGGCAGATTGTAAATTTATTTGAAAATGTGCTCAGACAGATAGTTAAATCAAGTGGGTTGTGACTCCAGGGCGTTCTCTTAAACACTGTAGATCTGTTTTCCATGAACCTTTTTTTATTTTCCAGGTATGTTCAGATTTGTCAAACATGAAGCAGTAAATTGCTACAAAATTAAACACCCTCCCCCCCCCGGGGGGGGGGCGCCCGAAAGGACAAATAAATAAAGAACTTTTGAGAAGGAACTTTCATGAACTTGCCAGATAAAGACATAAAGAAAAAAATTTATAACTCAAAAAAAACCCCAAAAAGTGGTAAAGGAGAGATGTTTCCTGGGCAGAGCCCTAGAGTCCTTGGCTCGGAATTTAGATTATATTTGACTGCTGCTGAGCAGGAAAATATGCAAATAAATGCCGACAGTATTTCTTTGACTTCATGTCAGCAAAGAAAATAGCCCCATCAAGTCTCAAATCATGACTTTCCATGCACATTCTTGCAAGTTTTTTGGCTATAATATCATAAATCATATGAGAAAAGTCAACTTGAAGGAGAAAAACCAAACAAACTGGATAATGAATATCTGAATGACCTTTTCTATTTCTCTCAAAATATTAAGCATGGCATAAAAGCATTCCTCTTAATGTCTCTGAAACCTTTTCTGTGAGAAAAGATCACTAGAAACAGATTTATTTTTTTTTATGTAACGTACCACTGGTCTTAGTCAGTGGTAATATGGAAAGTAGAGATTCAAGCAAAAAAACAGTTGCCTTGCTGGGAAAACATTACCTCAAGAAAGGTACAAATGAGCCAATACATTTTGAAGTACCATTTAATTAAAAATAACCAAAAAATCCAAGGAGGACACTGAGAAGTTTATTAATGTTTGGTACTGTGTTTTCAAAGACTATTTCTCATTGCATGTGATACAGGCACACACTTCAGAACTAATGATAGCTCCTTGCAATTAGATATTTGAAATATACAAAGAGCTTGGGGAGGAAACCTGATAGGGTCTTATATTAGATATCTGGAAGATATAGAGAACTTGGGGAATAAACCTGAGATTTATTATGTAGTACTGAGATTATATTGCTTTTTAATTCTCAGGCACGTTGGAGCAGCAGAAATGTCTAACAGAATCACATAAGAATTCAGATTCAAAAAAGTGCAATCTGTCCTTTCTCTAGAGTTGGCAACTCATTTCTTTATTCCCTTTAAATCATAGCTGCCTGGATCACTGCTATCTGGGTAGGGCAAACTATTAACACGTATTTTATTTTATTACTTTTTTGCCCAAGCTCAAGATCCAAGCTCATTACGACCCCTTGCTCTCTGACCAAGAGCAGGAATGTCTTGGCTTTACAGAAGTAGTTGAGAAACAAATTTGCTTTGTCTGTGACAGTGATGGTTATAATGTTCGCTCACAAAAATGCTGTCGACCCAGGCAATTTGGCTCAGGCACTGATTCTTCTTAGGTACCAAGGCAGAGAGGATGCTCTCCTACTCTCTCCTCCCCAAAGAGGACGGCTTATTTTTAAAACTGAGCAAGCTAAAAACAGCGCTTGGGTAGAACTCCTTTAGATCGCTTCACTCCCACGGGGATTAAAAGGATGTGGAAAACTGAGTTTAGCAGCACCACCTGGTGGCAATGACTCCCTGTAGTTATTCGGTGTAGTCAGATTTTTTGGTGAAGCATCTTGGCTGTGTGGCAGAGGGAAGAAAATTGTGTCAGGACAGCAGATGGAAATAATGTAGTAACGTATTGCTACTCTTAGCAGTCCATTTTCCTGGGGAAATGGGAAAGCAGACTGTAGGCATTTAAAGTGTTGTACTGAATGTCCCATGAAAAAACAGAGCTTCCTTCTGCGTAGAAATGCGGCTGCAGAGGGTGTCATACATGTCATTCCATAGAAAAAGCTGATATTTAAGCCCTATTCTCCAACCTGAGAAAGAAATCCTGACAAAAAGGGTCCATTATGTTCAGCAAAGTAAAATATCTCAGGAGATACAAAACAAGTTTATCACCTGTGAATTAAACATCATGTTTACTACTGATTCTAAAATATCAGTGAGTAAGAATTAGAGGCCTCAACAAAAACCCTAAATTATCCACTTTTCTTTAAGGAAATTTTGTTTTAAGAGAAACTACCATGAGGAAAGAAAAATAACAAGAGGGATAAATTACTATGGGGCTGTTAAATTACTATACTGATAGAAAACTTTTGAGAAAGAAAGAAGTAACAAAAAGCTGAACAGAGGAAACCTCAGTGAAACAGGGGTTGGGGATTTTGGGGTTTTTTGGGGGGGGGGTGTTGTTTTGGTTTGTTTGTTTGTTGGGGGTTTTTTTGTCTTGTTTTTTGGTTTGGATTGTTGTTGTTGATGTTGATGATGATGTTGTTGTTGTTTTAGTTGACCTTCTTAGTCATTTCTCTGGTTATATTCAGAAAAATGAATTATTCTCAAAAAGTCACAACCATCCTCAAACCCTATTGTACAAGATTTAAACCCAGCATATGAGGAAAGCTCTGTGCCAAACCCCAGAAAATGCAGAAGCCAGAAATGCTAAAGAGAAGAGTTTATCATCTACTTCTCCAAAGGAATGTGGATCCCAGCACCCACGGGAAGGAGGCAACACTCTCCAACCAGGAAGCATTTCTCTGGTGCCATCCATTCCTCTCCTTCCACCCCACCTCTGTAATAATTTCTGGCCTAATTGCCTTTCTTAGAAGGCAAAGATGATGATCACAAAATTAGTCCTGTGATCATAGAAATGCTGGATAAATCTTCTGGATTTAGTAGATTTGGAATAAATTAATTTATTGCTGCATAAAGGTGTTTGTGTTAAATGTGCTTCAACTATGTGAGCTCTCTGAGGTAGGAACAAATCTATCTCCTCCTTGGAACAAGAATAATGGAATAATAATAATTAAATTAAAATATTTAATTAATAATCAAATTATAATAATTAAAATTCATTGTGCCAAAAGGAGACCAAAAGACACAGAGAGTCCAGAGTACCAGTCTCTGTTCCAATTAAATCTTAATTCACAACTTTTCACCTCTTGTTGCAGTGTTCCAGGTAAGCATCCCTCATCTGAAAGCCATTCTTTGTCTTTCACTGCTTGTCCCAAACCAACTATCACATACAACATTTTGTGGTCAGCTCAGATCATTGAAGGGTTTGGTAGCTAACACAATGACAACTGTGAGTGAAAACTGTTACAGATCAACAATATCTGGCAATTTTGTCTATTAAATATTAAAAATATAAATGAATAAAGTAATGGATGGGCACATAATGATTAAGAGAAACAAATAAAACCTTTCCCAGCCATAAATAACTACCAGATTTTGAGCTTTATCATAGTAAATTATGAATAGTGTGTTTACTACCTTTACAGACTGGCAGATATTAATTTTACCTTGCAGTACTTTGGTAGGTATTTAAGCTTTTCTTTAAAAAAAAACCAACTCTTTTATAATTACTCTAATTATACCATGTCTGGAGAAGAGTAAGGCAGTGATAGTTTTCAGTAAGACACAGAAATTTTCTGGTAGCCTGGCCTCAATTCACCTTCTGTAAGTACTTTAATATTTTGCTACCTTACTTGTTTTAAGGCATAACAAATTATCAAATAATGGAAAGGATTTCCATTCTGGTTCTGTCAGGAAAGTTAAAACCTGTGAATCCATATCCAAACTTCATCCAAAGGCATGAGTACCACATTTCCTAACTACCCCATTAGCTTTCTCATGGATTAGAAATCTAGTGCAGAACCTGTGAGCCATCATCTTCCATCCTGAAAAACATTGCAAATATACAATTTGCAATTAATACCCATTTGAGCAATATATATTACAGAAAAAAAGACATTAAGTGCTCTAAGAATATTTTCAGTGTTGCAGAACCTCTCTTTCAGCCTGGTGAGCTGTTTCAATGACTACTAATCACCAAAGCTTAGCTACAAATTGATGCCTTATTTCCAGTGTGGTTTTTCTCTAAGTCACCGTTCATATTTTCACTTCAGTTATATTGTCATGTTGTGGTTTAAGCCCAGCTGACAAGACAGCCACTCACTGAACCCCATCCTCTCCCACCCCACTCCACTGAAATGGGGAGAAGAATCAAAAGTAAAATTTGTATGTTGAGATAAGAACACTTTAATAATTGGGGAGAAAAAGTTAAAAAAAATAAATAAAAATTTAAAAAACAACAACAACAACAACAACGATAATAAAGATAATAACAATAATAATGTTGATGGGAAAGAAAGACACCTCCACTCCCTAAATATGAAACAAAGTCCTTGTGTTTGGCTGACTATGTTTGCTCAGTTTATTCAGATTTCTCTTCACAGAGGACTCTAACTTTTTACCTCCAGTGCTCAGGGAGAAAGTACCATGACCATTTCCACTGGAGCAGTCACCTTTCTCACTGCCCATCACCTCACTCCTGCCAGAGACTCCTTTTCTCTCAGATCTGCAAGTGCTATGCGTTTAATTACTTCTGTCATCTTGTTCTGTTGGAGTGAAAGGCATTCATTTAAACACTTATATTGCCAAATTTTTCTAACCAAGCATGTAAGGGAGGAATGAAACTCACAGTTATGTTGGCACATCTGAGAAGACAGGAATCTCTAGCAGGAATATCAGGTACAATAAAGGTAACTGGGCTGGTTCAACCACAGGCAAGGGAAGGCAGCTGGCAGGAGACTGAGAAACATTCTATTCCAGAGCCAGGGCTGGGAAGGGGTACATCACTGAGAAATGTATCACTGAGGCTTTCTCTTTCCTTTGGATACAAAATGCTTTTCACAAATTGATTATGTTTTTCCTAGCAGCTTTTCTCATATGTCTACTCTACGGAAACTGTTCAGGCTTCTCATATTCTCACATGCAGGTGCTGCAGTTCTCTGTGAGGGTATAGGGGCAATGTCTGGGTTTTAGAGATATTTCAGACTTTTGGATTATAATATCTTTTTCCTACAGGACCTGAAAAGGTAGTGTTGACTCCAAATTTATTCAGTTACGATGCATTTTTGAAATGAGAAAAATCAGAAATATTTCAAATCAAAAATTTGAAATATTCTTGCCAAAAAATCGGTGTGAAAGGTAGTTCTGACAATAATTGTTTGATCGCACTATAGTACTGTTTTTTCTTGGCTTTAAAAGTCTTCCTTTCAGGTATTTATTTATGAAAATTTGCTACCAAAACAATGGACTAATCCTACAGTTAAAACAAAGCATGTGTTCCTGTAGTTACATGAGAGGAGGAATTGAAAATAATATTTAAGCAACAACCTGTGCTTATTGGAACCAGAAACAGATGTGATAACTTGAAAAGCCTGAATCAGAAGTGTCCAGTCATGTCTGCTTCAATACAGTTCAGCAGCTGCCAGGGTTCTTTGGCAATTACTATTATGTCATGCAGATAATTGCCATTTCCCTCTGTTCTTTCCTATTTTGTAAGAAGGATTCCCTGAAAGGTCGGGGTGGAGAAGGGGGGTGCCAAACTGCGAAGATGTAAGTGTTGTGGAATTCGGAGTAGGTGTTTAAAAAAGGTGCCATCATTTTCTATGATTTTTTGTCTTTTTACATAGGGCGGGATTTTGTTTGGCTGGTTGGCTGCTCGGTTGGTTTGTTGGGTTTTTATTGGTTTTTTTTTTTTTCGCCAGGGTCACTACGGCCCTGGGGGGCTACATTAAATGAACATTGGTGTGTTCGGGGACGGGCACAGCCGCAGGTTGTGCGCTGGGTGCGCCCCGCTGCTCTCTCCTGTCCCGCTGAAGGTCCCAGGCCGGGGCGGCAGATCCGGGCTCAGAACCGGCTGGAAGAGGCTGCTCTTGGCTGTAGGGGAGCTCTCACAGCGGGTCCCGGGCAGCACCTCTCCAGCCGGGGCAGCTTTCAGGCGGCCAAAGCAGCCGGAGCCCCGGGCAGGGCGGCGGGAGCGCTCCCCGGGATGCGGGGACTTCCCGGGGACAAAGAGGGCTCGGGGTCGGCAGGTAGATCCCACCACGGAACGGGGACTGGGAATGCTGCGACTTTCTGAATTTTTGCTCTCTGTGTGCGATCTGCCCTGAGGTTTTTGGGGTGGTTTTTTTCCCCTTTGGTTTTGGCTGTTGTTTTGCTTATTTTGTTTTGCTCTAATGATGTAAAGAAAACAGACTGCTTTTGGATTGATGTTTGCCTTTAGTGAAAGGTATGTCTGGGACTTCAACGCTGAAGAAGTTTAGTTGCCTGGGGAAACTGTGAGAATCTCTCTCCAGCTCTGTCCTGGAGAGAAAGATGCTGTGGCATTATTTAAGGCAAAGTGCTTAGTATACTGCCTATAGAAAGAAGCAAATTAAATATTTGTGTGATAGGAAAGCTATGTTTCAAGTCAGTACTTCAAATTTTTGAAAAATTATAATTTCCCTATGTTTTCTACACATTGAAAAGAGACAGAATTGTATTTTTTCTGGTCATTCATTGCCTCACATTTACTGAAGACACAAATATCTTTAAATTGGGGCAGAAACTAAGTAAAAAATTAAAATAGGGGGGATTTTGTAAAGGCTGTCATGCAGCATACCCATCAAGCTTTGACATAAGGTGTAAAAATGAGGTAGGGCTATTGTGTTTGAATATTCTTTCTGCTGAAACTTTGTCTTATTTTCTTGCACTTCAGTATTAGACTCATGTTAAGTCAAGTCATACCATATAAAGAAAAATATCTTCAATTAATAGTTTAACTCAGATTCAGTAAATATCTGCTCTGCAGTACTAGCTAAGGAGTAGCTAGATTTTTTACAGAAGAAAAGTCTGAGAGCATTTCTTTTATTGAATTTGCTTTTGTCTTACATAGAAATCTCCAAGCAAATCTTCTGCTACACTGTCATTAAAATTCAGTGATCTAATGAAAATGTCATATATTGAGCAAAATTTTCAGTGTGTTCTAACTTTCTGTCATTATAATTCATCTCTACTCCAGCCTCAGCCCACCCCACAGCCCACCTTCCCAAAGAAAGGGATCTGTCAAAAGGATAAATGTTTGTCTATACCACCGTAGTTTATTAGTTCAAGGTTATTAATTTGTATATGAAGTCTTATTAAGAACATCAAGTCAAGGAAAAGAAAAAAAGAATGTGCTGTGAGTAAAGCAGGAGCACCCAGGTGGTTTCATACCTCTCCTGGTGGTAGGCAAGGCATCACACAGGAAAAGCAATGATCATTATATTTTACAAGGAAATGTGATATCACTTGGCTATTACCTGGTCTTGAAGTTTTGTCAGTCAGGTTGTCATGTGGGGGCACAAACATTGTGGTACTGTAATTGCAGGGAAAAACAAAAATATAGACATGTGGAGGGTTGATGCTGGCTGAACTCCCAATGCCCTCCTCAGCCCCTCTATCACTTCCCCCCCACAGCAGGACAGAGAGAATATAGCAGTGAAAGGCTCGTGGGTAGAGACAGGACAGGAAGGGACACTCATCAATTGGGATAATGGAAAGTAAAACACCTTCTCTCAACCCATCCTCATCCCTACTTTATTCCACAGTCTCAATCTCCTCCCTGCAGCATCTCAGGGGGCAGGGAGCAGGAGTTGGAGCCGGTTCATGACGTTTTCTCTGCTGTTCCTTCCTCCTTAAGGGAGGACTCATTACCCTCTCCTGTGGTGGAAATCTGCTCCTTCTGCAGGCCAACATGGGCTGCAGGGGACAGCTGCCTCACCATGGCCTGCAGAGGAAAGGTTCCTCTGGTGCCTGTAGCACCTCTTCCTCCTTTTTCTCTACTGACCTTGGTGTCTGCAGAGCTGTTTCTCATACTCTCACTTTCTTCTGGCTGCAATCACTGTTCCACAGTAACTTCTCCTCTTCTTAAATCTGCCATCCCAGATGTGTTACCATTGTTACTCACAGGCTTGGACTTGGCCAGAGGTGGCTCCATCTTGAACAAGCTCTGGTATTGGCTCAGTTGGACATGGGGGAAGCTTCTGGCAGCTTCTCACCCCTGCAGTCACCCTGCTACCAAAGCCTTGCCACAGTAAACTCAGTACAAGAAGCATAAATAGCAATTCTCCAGGTTCTGTGATAAAATCTCAGTGGGTTAAAATACCAGGACAGACCCTAACCAAGCCAAATATTAATGCTTCTGTGTTCTCATTTAACTTGGTGTCCAGTTCATTGGTGATTCCAAAATTTAATTATATCTGCAAGTAATAGGAAGTGTCCTCTATCCACCATTATAAAAATTCATGTCAACTGCACCTGGGTCTAGGCAATCCCAAGCTGGAGTACAGGCTGGGCAGAGAAGTGCTAGAGACCTGCCCTGGGGAGAAGGACTTGGGGGTGTTTGTGGACAAAAAGCTCAACGTGGCCCAGCAATTTTTCCACTTGCAGTCCAGAAAGCCACCTTGGGCTCCATCAAAAGGAGAATGGCCAGCACGTAGAGAGAGGTGATTCTGCCTCCCTACTCCACTCCTGTGAGACCCCATCACAAATACCATGTCCAGCTCTGGGGCTCCAAACAAGAATGACATGTACCTGTTGGAAACAGACCAGAAGAGAGACACTAAGTTGATTACAGATGGAACTTCTCTCCTGTGGAGACAGACTCAAAGAGCTGGAGCTGTTCAGCCTGGAGAAGAGAAAGAAGAGACCCTACAGCACCTTTAGTACCTAAAGGGGGCTCACAAGGAGGCTGGAGAGGGACATTTCACAAGGACATTTCACAAGAATAGGGTAAGGAGGAGTGATCTTAAGCTGAAGGAGGATTTGATTAGAGGGTTTGGTTGGAGGATTCATTTGGATCCCCCCAGCCAAGAGATGAAGCTAACAGTGCACTTTATTAGAATAAACACCATGTTACTGAAAGGTGTATCTTGGATGATTAAAAAATTACTTAAACTGTAATGCAGTTATTACATCACAGATTTAATTTTGAAAATGACATCATCCTGTTCTTTCTTACGATCCTAGATGTACAAAGTATTTTGGTGAATTTTTTTCTAGAAAATTTAGATAATCATTAAACAGTAGTATACATTTACATATGAGATTTAGATATTGATATTCAAGTTCTTAGCCACAAATAATTAATTTCTCTTACTACTACAGAACCAAGTTCTAAAATCACTGAAGAATGAGTGAATTTCAGCCTTTCTGTCAGAATTTTATTCCAGGCTTGATTAAAAGGAATTGGAGGGGATGGCAACAAGGTCTGATTTCGTTCTCTGGTTGGGATTATCTGTTCAACAGGCTTAGTTGGAAATATCCTCATTATATTCACAATAATAAGGTATGAAGGGAAATATATTTTTCAATGAGATTTATTGCTTTATTTCTGAAAAAAATATAGGATAACTGTATTAAGGAATTTAATTGCCCAACAAAGAAAAGGAAAGCAAGTTTTTCCTGTTCCCCTTAGCCATTGATGCTTAATTCTCATCTCAAACACAGCTAAAGCATGACTATACATAGCAGTAATTTATGCCTGCTTACCCTTTTCTACTATAAGAAAGCACTGAAGTGCATGACTGATTTCAAACGTATTCAACGAAATCAAAATTCATGCCTTCTTCCTGTGTTTCCGTTAGAATTGGGAACAATCTTCCCTCTAGCACACATAAAAACTAGACTGATCTTTAAACTTTAGTTGTGGAAATAGCAAGGGATTATTATGTTTTACAGAATTTTTTGTAAGTTCAGTTGACATACAGTTTTTCCTGCTTTGAAAACGGCACTGGTGCCCAAGACTATTTTGGTAACAGAGCTTTATCTAAATGTTTCCAAGTTACAGCAGCTTCCTAGAATTTGTTGTTTTCCAGCATCATCTTACTTTTGGAAAATGGCCTTAGTGACAGCTGGGTATTCTCATGGCAGGAATGAATACCTCAAGATATTTTTTTGTATGCTGAGAAAGTGAAATTGCTGAAGTTGCTAATTTTTCTGGGGGGTCATAAAATCTGACTCAACCATCCTTTGAGCAAGAAAATACTTTCTAATATCTTAATTTTAACAGAAAGGTTAAAAAAACCTCCTTTCAACTGGCTGATGTCAAAGTCCAACAAACTAAATCCATAGGCATGTCTCTTGAAAAAGTGGCTTTTATCTGTGGTGCAAAATTTACCTTAAAAAATACAGTGCATAAGGCAAATAATCACCACACTCTGTGAGGACTCATAGATGGACTACACCCCTACATGCTGTGTTTTCATATTTCCAAAGGCCAACTGAGGACTAAGTGTCTGTCAGTCCCTGAGTTTTAGTAAACTTCCCTTGAAACTAATGGAAATTCAATGTCTTGTACACTCAGGGATCTGCAGCTCTTAATTTCAATGAAGGAGGGGGAAAATATGAAAACAGTATATCTGAAGTGAACATAATGGCAATACAGCTTTTTAAATGGATGAATAGAGAGGGGAGAAAATTAGTTATAGTGTCTCTAAAATAATAGAAGCAAACTAACAAGGAACAAAGAGACAAAGGTTATTATTTTCCTCTGGTGAAAAGTCTTTGTCTAACTTAAAAATATGAGAGGCAGAGGGAAAGGACACAGACAATGCCTTGAAATAAAAAGAGTATAATTTAAACCATATTTGCTTCAGAAAATTACAAGCATTCAAATGTATGGACATGAACATTTATACTCAGGAAAAAGAATTTGGAAATGGTGTGTTAAAAACTTGTGGTATTTACCAACACTACAAAAGACTAGCACAAACCCCAGCAATATATTGAAAAATAATTGTGCCAAATTCTCACCTTCCACTACCAGATCTCACTATACTCAATGGCTTTGCCTTTGAGTTGCATCTTCTCTCTTTATTGAACACATTTTCTCATGCCTATATTTTACTTTTTTAACTTCACAGAGACAATTCTTTTAAGAGAGAAAGAAGTTAGATTATCTCTCTAATAAAGTAGAAAGTTATTTCCAGTAGCAAATGCTTTACCGATGGTAAAAATATGATAAAGAAAGAACCTTGGAATTTCAGTTTCCCAATTTCATTTGCAAGTCTGCCAGATAGGGACAGACATTTTTAAATGTAAATTAAAATTACATTATCTGCAATTTATTGGGAGAAAATACGAGAAAGTCCTAGTGAACCTTGCATGTAATATATGCCTTTGCAGTGAGATTTAATTTAAAAATTTCTAAATTGATGACTTTTGGCTGTCCCTCCTCATGTGAATTACTTTAATCCCTAGGGAATAATAGGGGGAACAGAGATATGCTACTATTTAATTAAAAAGAAAAATCCTGAAGAAAATGTTCAATGTCAGCCAGAAGTACCAAATAATCTTCATCCCAACAACCTAGAAGACTAGTCCTTAGACCCACAGCTCTGGAGACAAGTATTTTTTGCAAACCCACTGAGTTGATTGAAATAGTTTCTGGGATAACAACTATGACTTCATATGAATGAGGAAAATATCATCCTGACAACTCCATTAGTCTGACTTCATAATTTTTAAAATGAGGAGGTTACTGAAAAATATAGGGAATTTAATACTATTGCAATTATTCATAAGAAATTCTTTTCAAATTAACTTGATTTTAATAAGGTAACTAGTAGCCATCTTAGAATAGATGGCAAGTAATTGTCATAGCACTTATTGTATTCATCAGCTGCAGAAGGTATATTTGCAGCTAAATGTAGAGTCACTGGCAGAAAATTTTTGAAACCTCTACAGAAAGCTAGATTTTATGTTAGAATATTTCATATGTCATCATGATGGTAGTTATTAAATCAGCTAAAGAACAATTTAATGAGTAGAAGAATTATAACATGATTTTAAAATAGCTAAATCATGGAGGATACTAGGAAATGTTGGTAAAAAACAGGTTTCCTGAAAAGATTTTCAGGAGAAAATCAGTTAATGTGGAACTTTCAGGGACTAGGGGGCTAATCATGGGGCTAGGCAGATATCATATTTTCCCTCAGGGACCTGGGGAAAAGTGTAGGATTGTGTCAATATTATTCCCAGGGACTCCCACTGGGGAGATGTGGCTGATGTGAAGCAGTAAAAGGCTGTCAAAGAGAAAGCATCAGATAAAGAATAGAGGAGGGACTAGAGCAATAGAAATCTGTTAACACTGAATTGCACAAACCCATGAATTTTTTTCTTACCAGTATTCTTTTCTGAATAGGAAGCACTGCTCTCAGCTAGAGAACAACAGAGGGAAAGCTCCTGGGATTACTGCTGGCTGTTATTAGGCTAAAGCTGTGTGAGAAGCACACACAGCTGTAATACATGTAAGGCTTTGCCTTTCCAGAGAAAAGAGGGAAATGCTAATGCCCTTCTCCAGGCTCATAACAAGGCCTGAAATACAACTCTCACCAGCTGTTTCCAGGAAAGATAAGATATTCAGACTGGAATAAGAACAGGGGGGAAAGGAACAGAAAATTAACTGATAACTTCATGGTGACTTTTACCTTGCAGAAGAGGGATGTCCAGTGATAACATTTGGTAAGAGTGGTGGAAGTAAAGCCATTATTTCTGAGGTGAAATTGGTTATTTATGAGGATATCATGACCTTGTCATGACAGCTGATAAGTCGACAATGTAACAAGGGTTATCTCTTTCCATCTGAAATTTCTGGCTTTCTTATATCTAGCAAAGAAACCACAATACGTTAAACAATGTACCCAGTGCCCTTCAACATATCTCAGCTGTGTTGTTCTTTACTCCTTGTGGACATGGAAAGCTAAATGTCTTTACAGTGAGACAGCATGTTGTCAATTTTCTTTGACTTCTAAGACTTTGCTTTAAATCTGTTTCAGAAATCCAAAACGTTTTCATGTTAGAAGTGTGAGACTTCCCATGATGGCATTTGGCACAGCAGCTGATAAATGCCTCTGGTGGATGCTATCTGGCTTGACACTGAGACTCAGGTAAAGAGAAATATATTTTTGGACCAGAATATCTTAGACAGAATTCTGTAGCTATTGCTAATCTAATGTTAAACATCAGATAATATTGTTATCCAATAACCAATGAGTTAATTTAGCTATTTTTAAGTATTCATTTCTAGATACAGTTAATTGAAGGAAGACACAGAGGCAAAGATGTAGAAATTTCTTTGTGCAGTTTCTTATAATAGGTACTAAGCACAATTCAATCTCACAAGATTTTATAGGGTTTATCTAATTTGAAAAGAATTCAAGCAATTTTTTTTCAGCCTAGCTTAGATTGCCCAAGACAATCATTTTGGTCTCTCCATGCAGAGACTGCACTGGGAATAATGATTCATCTTTGCCATATACCTAGTTAAGAGAACATGAATTGCCCCTGGACTTCTGTTTCCCTGCAATGCTTATAGGAGCCAAGATGTTTCAAAAATTTTAGATGTCTAAATTTCTAACTGAAAAAATTAGCTTAGAAGAATCCCAGCCTCACCTAAAAGGAGGAAAGCCTTTTCTGATAAATACTGAGAGGTTTTTTTCATTCTATAGTGGAAAGTAACAAATCAGACATTTTCTAAGAAGTCACACAGTGCATCTGGATCAACACTAAAGGGCTGAAAGATAATGTAAAGCAGTATGGAACTGGTGCTGTTGGAACTGCCCTTCTTGGGGACTGAGGATCTAGGTGAATTTCAAGTGAGTGCAGAAGGAAAGCGGACTGTGATTAATATCAGAGCTGGAAATTTAAAATCACTTCCTCCAACCCAAGTTAGTTTGCTGAGAACAGTTAGAGTTTATAGGGGAGGAAGACCTAGGTGGGAGGATTACTTTAAAGCTGGTTTTTGTTATTGCAGACACAGCCTGTAGGAGATGTAATTTTCACCTTTCCTGTGTGAAGGAAAGGTATATGCCTGGGCTTTTAATTGTGTCATACCTATAAATCATCTTGTTTTTGACCTGGGAGATTACTTTCAAATTAATGCTCCATATTCAAGTTAATGAAGATTTTCTATCCAGGAGGGTCTATATAAATTCTGCTAGTAGCATAAAATGCAGTCAGAGGGGCTAAATAATGGACTTGTCATGCACTTGTCATGTTCCTTGAAGTTGTCAATGAAGTGACAGTCAGTATATGGACTATTATATTGTCATATGTCCTGGGTTTGCTGCTAAGCACTTATTTTTATAAAGAATTGTGAGCATTCAGATCAATTCTTAATGAGTTTAATCTGTTGAAATAGAGCTGAAGAGAAGGTAAGACAGATTTGACATATTCCTATATTTTACAGAACAGCAATTGTGCTTTTGAACATTTTTCATAGAGTGTATCAGAGATGAAATTAATTTGGCATGGATGGAACAATGAGAAACTACTAAGAAGCTTGGAAATTTGTGGCAAGAGGGTAGAAAACACTTAAAGGACAAAAGGAAAGAAATTTAAAATTGAGGCTATTACTATTATTTTTGGGGGGTGAGGAGGAAGGGTCTGGAGAGGTTGGTGTGTGGGATTTATTTTTGTTTGGCTTTTTGTTTTTCTAAAGTGCTAGTTTTAGCAGAAGACAAGCACTTTCATTTTAATGAAAGATGAAAAAGTTATCAATTATAAAATGTGGTAAAATTTTTTCTGAGATTATGAAGTTTACTGCATAAGTTATCACTGAAATATTGTGGCTCTGAGACACCACAGGCAGCTATACAAAAACCTCTGTGAAAATATATGCCCCAGCCCCTGGACACTGATTTAAACTGCACTGCTTTCTGCCCCTCAGCACAAAGCATGAGTTAGAGGATATTACAATATTTCCCTTTATATCAATAGTGGGAGCACAGCTACTTAAAGTGTAATTTTTGTTTATTTAATTTAGCATTGTGCTGGTTTTGGCTGGAGTAGAGTTACTTTTCTTCATAGTAGCTAGTATGAAGAAAAAAGAATATGGGGAACCCAGATGAGTTTGAAGACAGAGGCACAAACAAAAATGAGCTGTGAGTTTGGCCCAGTCATTAATACTGTAGTTTCTTGAAATGAGTGAGTTGAACTTCTCCTCTCCATCTTCTTCAATGATTTAACTTGCAAGTCCCAGTGCTTGTCTCTGAGCTGCATTAATTCACCCGCATGCTAAAACAAAAACAAACAAACAAATAAAACCCACAAAAACAAAAACACCACCAAAAAAAGCCACTTTTAAATAACTGGGGAGTGTTCAGGTTTTTGTTGCATTAAATAAACCATGGAAGGGTCTGGTGATGTTCAGAGCAAACAAGAGTGTTCTGCTAATGCTACATTTTGGGGCTGTGTTTTGGATCTATGCCGGAAACAGTGTGGATAACATTTGTCATCCAATTAATGAGAGACATCTCTGCCCAAATTAAGACCCTATGCTGAAACCAATAATGCAGATTTTATTTAACAATAATGTAGAAAGAGAGAGATCAAGTAGAAGATAGTCACTACTAGTTGATCTAATGGTGTCCAATTGGTCCTTTTCACCATGGGCTTTTTGGCGATTGAAGCCCCAAGGACATGCGAAAATTTTCACTACTTATACATCTTAGCAAACAAAGGAATTAATGTTAATTGGCTACACAATTCTCTAATGCTAAGTGGCCTACGAGCTCAGTCTCCCTTTTCTTTTGAGTTGGGTTTCTTGGGAGAAACCCAAGAGAGAGCTGTGATCTCCCCCCTTCTGGAATTACCTTTTTCCCAGTCAGAGCTGATTTCAGCACAGTTGTTGAATTGGCTTTCCTCATGGCCTGTAAATTCTGCATATTTTAAGTCCATCATTAGAAATATATTCTTCTCCCCAGCTGTGTTGACCTCCCTCTAGGTCTAAGTTAACATCAGAACAAAAGTAACACCTTTATCTTACCTCAAGTTCCAGCTATGGTGGCTTAACATAGAGTCCAAGTTCCAGGTATCCATATCCATGGATCCTTCTTCGGGGGGCTTTGGTGGTGGTCACAGATGCCATCTGTCCCATAACCTGGGGTGATCTTTGTTTGACTGGAGATATGTGTACAAGCCATGTCTTTTCATGGTTTTCCACAGGGGGAATTTTTGTCTAGGTGCATTACCCAGGATGTGTTGGGCAGACCTCACCTCTGCCAGGCCTGGTGTTAGCACTGTCCCACTGCTCCCCTCTGTGTTTATCTCCTGGCAGTCCTTCTGTGGCCTGAACAGTGTTTGAGACACACAACCCTGCTCTTACAACAACACAGGGAGGTTTTCATTAATGCTGTGCAGTGCTTGCACTGTGTAAAAGCCTTTTCTGACTCTCACCCCAGCCCATCAGTGAGGAGGCTGAGGGTCCACAAGGAGTTGTGCACCCTCCTAGGGGGCACAGCTAGGACAGCTGACCCCAACTGATCAAAGGGATAGTCCATACCTCATGGCTGGCAAGAATGTTATCTGGGAAGCCACTGCTTGGGAAATGGCAGGACATCAGTTGGGTCAGCGCATCTTTTCATTTCCATCATTTGTCTTTCTTGGATTTATTTATCTGTTATTTTCATTTTCATTAGAACATCTTATTTTATCTCAATGACTGTTTGTGTTTATCTTGACTCACTTTTATCCTTTCAATTCTCTTCCTCTCCTCTTTGTGGTCAGGAGTGAGTGAGTGGCTGTGTCATACTTAGTTATTGCCTGGGTTAAACCTAAACAGACATAAGGTGTGCAAATTTACCATTTGAGATTCTCATTCTGAGTCCAAAACTAATTTCCAATTTAGCATAATTTATCCTGCTAGTATGAAAGAAATAAAGCAGAAAAAAGTACTAACTTTCTCTTAAAAAACATGGACAGGCAGTTTTCAGATGCTTGAAATCTGTGTGTTTGAGCATAATGGTCATTTGACATCTTGCAGAAAACACAGTTTGAGGCTTTTCTTTTCCTATAGATTTTTGCATCCTTCAACATTCACAAAGCTAAATGCACTAGAGGAAGAATATCACATATGCGTCATTCTCTCCATGAGTTCCAGTCATCCGTGCCAGCAGATACACTTTATAGCAGTCTGGCTTTGGTTTCAGTATCATAACCAGATGACAGTGAATCATACTTGGTAATTTGGTTAAAATTTTTGAAAAATAACCCTTTTGTCTGGCTCATTCCCTCTAGCTTAAATTTTTTCTTTGAAAACATAGCTATTTCATAACTTATAGCATGCAATGAAGACAACATGAAAAGTGTGAAATTAGGAACTCTTCTCACACAGGTTCTTTGGGAAATGATGGTCACAGAGTAGGCTTCTGAATGTGCTTCTTGGGTGGCCAGGTGGATTTCTCCAAGCTGCAAGTTTTTCTGTGTCTCCCAAAAAGACTGACAAATAAACTGGGACTTTGCAGTAAATTGGGGGGAGGAAACTGATTAGAGATACTGAGAGGCAGCAGAGACAAAGAGCTTAGACTGGACACCTAATTTTTAAGTGAATTTAAGTATGGTGGTTTTTATAGGGTGACTGTGGATAAGGACTTTTTTAATAAAGTCTTGTAACTAAAGAATATAAGTATTGGTGCATTTTAAAAGACACTTCACATAAAATAAGTACTGTCAGAAACACTCTTTTAGAGTCAGGGAAGTTTGTCAGTCAAAAGGTATTTCAAACCAAATATTTTATTCTCAACAAAAATACATTGTTCACAATTTTGCTTTCTAGTGAGGTTGAAAGGGCTATTTAATTTATTAACATCAGCAAAATTACTCATATTCTCCTTTGAAAATGATGGTGTTCAAAATTAAGATAGGTCTGATGGACATCTAGAAATATCAGCCTAGCATAAATAGAATATATTGGAGTTTTCCTGCAATGCAGTTAATCCAGGGCTGAATTCTGCTTAAAAATGCGGACAGGAGATTCTTGACTCTCAGGGTAAAAATAGGAACTGCTGAAAGATGAATGATCTTCTGGAGGAAAAAGAAAATAGCATATGTAATCAAATATTTAAAGAGAATGCCATTAGTAGTGGTTACTGATTTTTTTGAAAACTGTAGGAGTTATTGATGATGTTTTTGGAGGTGGCAGAAGGGTTTTAAATTTCAATATGGCATCACATTTTGTACAAGGCCTTAAGGGATCTTAATCCAGTTTTACTGTTCTGGGGCTTATCTTCAGAGGTGCAGCTTCTAGTAAAGGCTTAACGTCGCCAAATCTGGACTTGTTTGAACCATTCTTGTTAGAAAAAAAATGGTGGGCTTTCAGGCAGAATGCAGAAACCCTTAATATCTGCTATTTTTTGACACCTTTATTAAAATGTCACAAGAGTATAACAAGGATTTTATTTTGCATCATTACTAAGACAGTTCAAAACAGCTTTTGTATATTATTGATCTTAAGGAAAAAAGTAACTGAATTCAGAAAAGAGAAGACTACTTTGGAACAAAGTCATCTCCTATTACATGTCAGAGTGAGCATGTAGGAAAACAAAAGTACAAATTGTCCTGCATAGCACAAGGTACTGGTCAGACCTTAAGAAGACACAGGGTTAAACAAAAAGGCTCAAGGGGAAGGAGAGTTTATATTGAACTTGTAGCATAAAGGACAGTATGCTTCCATGGTAGTTGCTAAAAAGAGGGAGGGAAAAATTATCAGAAAGATGAAACTAATAAATAATTTAATTAGAAAATTGAAAGTTATAAATAATTTTGAAATTTATAAAGTATGGTTATTATAAAGAGGCTACATTATTGCATAATAGAAATCTAATTTTATTGACATGCAGTTTAAAAAGAGTCAAGGAATGGTCAATTCCTTCAAAATTCAGTTTTGAAAGCTCATTCTTATATTTGAGTAATGTGATGAATGACATTTTTTCCCATATTCCTAAAGAACTTACATAAAGCAATATCTTTATTCTCATTCTTTAGAGAAAAGACATATTGAAAAGTGTTAAGGCAGGAATAGATAGGACTTTCTATGCAAGACGTATGCAAAAGTGTTAAGGCAGGAATAGAAAGGAATAATGAAAGACAGATTATCCAAAATATTATATGAGAAATAAAATTTATGTCCCAAGTAAAACCATGTCTTCAAATAGATGGGATTTTTTTTCCAAAAAGAAAGCTTGTGCTTTCTTTTTTATTTTGAATCAAGTTTTTCCATCTCAAATACACTTGCCTAGGGAAAGCTATTCAAACTGCTTCTCTCCCAGTTTTATCACTGCTAACACCAATTATGACTCCATAGCCAAGAAATAAAGTTTTTTCTCGTAACAATCTTCAAAACTGTTTAGTGCTTGATAGTTTCAGTGAAGTACCTCTGAATCCTCCTAAGGGCTTTAGTATTAAGTGAAAATATTAAACCAGCAGTTTTGCCAAAAAAACCACCCGTTTAACAGACTGACTTTAAAATCACCTCACAGTCACAATAAAAGCAAGAAACATAATTTACAACAATTTATCATAGTAAATCAAATGACTGATGCAGCATTGTACATCTACATGTTCTCTTTCACATTTTTCAAAAATAAAAACTGTTAGAATTAAAGACAGGAGCAGGTCAGACCTGAGAAGGCACTTCCAGAAGAAGCCTGAGCTGAATAAAATGAGCACCATATTCAAATTAATATCTGTCATATAGCTGGATAATGCTTTTATTCCCATAAATCCTCTGCTTCGTAATAGGAGTGAACTGTGTCACGCAATGGTCCAACAGAGATATTAGTATTTCAGCGTTTCTTTTTGCAAATAAAATGTCTTTATAAGGTCTTAAGAAGTGGTAAAAACAGCTGTTCTTCTATAGGGCTTTAGGGGTCAATTTATGACGGGTACAATGTAAAAAAAATTGATTTTCATAATTCACTTTAACATGAAATAAAAAGCATTAAGAAAAGCTATAAAACTATGCAAGTTGAGTATGCATGTTAAAATTTATGAGAAAGTTTTCTAAATTGACATCAGACACATTTTTTTAATACAGATTTATATTTATGCCACAGGCAGACAACATAAATTAGACCTGAATGTAACTTTGGTAGCACAACTTTTGCCTATGGGTTAAAAGAAAATTTTGCAACATCTGTTCTCTGACAAGGATAAACAGCTACACATAGACAACAATCTTAATATAAGTTTACCCCTATGTACATGAAGAGTAAATCTGACTGTCCAGAAAAAATATCACCATGCAAATCTGGCCTAAGTGAAATCAGAACTGTGTGTGCTGTAAACAGCACCTCCTTGAGCTCTAATGTTGACATACTTTTACGTGTTTGTTGCTGGTGAAACAGGAGAAATTTGAGATGAGTGGAAAGGGAGTCCATTATGATGTCCTACTCATCACTTGGAACATTTCAGTGTGCCACTTGACTTTAATTGAAGATGACCATTGCAACTAGAAATGTTAGTGACTAAAATGGCAAAGGAGTTATATAGCCAATGACATTTTAAAAAAAGATCCAAGACTTATGCATTCAAAGTGATGGATGCCTGCTCTTTCATGACACAGAGGTGCAGCAGATAAAGCCTATGCTAGGCTTGCTTTCTGTGACAGGAGGCTGTGGGGCATGTCTCATTCCCTGTAGCATGAAACCACTGGAGTATGTCACAGGAAAACACTACCATTTGGGTCCCTTCTCACAGAGTTCACCTACTTCTGACTAATTTTTTCTACAAACTTTGATTACAAGAAAAGATGTAATCCCCATGATGAGTGTTCAGTTGCTTGTGATTGAGGTGTACTTTTGGTATGGCACAGCTATACAATGTTGTCTCAGAACCCTGAGAAAGTTGCTAAACTCTAAGCTGTGTGAAAGTATCTAGAGCAGAACCATGTGTGCCAAGAAAAGTAAGATGGATTGAAACCCAAGACAAGAATCTTGAGGTGGAGACAGGCCCTCCAGGGCTCAAGAAGATAAACATTGGCATGAGGGAATTTAAAATACTAATGAAAATCAGGGGGTCTGAAGGTGCCACTTCATTCCCATTGACCTGCCCAGCAAAGACCCAGTGGTGTCATGCTGAGGTAGTAAGAGTACTAAGACTTAGCCTAGGAGCTTGCCTAGTTGTCTATTGCCTACTCTACTAGACAATAAATAATATTTTTTGGGGAATATCCTGTCTGTAAAACATCTCCGTGCAGTGGAAAAGTTTCCCGAGCAAGTTCTTGAAGTCTAAAAGTTATGTGGGTACCAGTAAATTTTGAGGGCTACGTAAATATTTATTTAGCCTATACCCTTACAGCTGCAAGCACATAAACAGAGAAGTAAGGCTGAGAAGATAAATCTGGAGTAAGTAGTTCTGTGACAGCTGAGAAGAAACAGACAGGTGTTCCAAGCATTTGGAGCAGCCAAGACTGACAAGCATGCCAAATGTGTTCCTGGTTTGCCCATTGCTGTAATGTTGCTCTAAGAAATATTTACCAAGGCAGTATCACTGGCAGGGTGGAGCCACAACTCTATAAAAGTCATGGGCTTTTAGTCATTTAGAACCAGAACCACTTGATTTGGCATGGACTAATCCATTTACTCATTCCTCACACTTCTTTTTCAGTTGCTCCTCGCTTCACTTCAAATGCAGCTACAAATCCCTCTGCCACAGGAAAAGGTAAAAGCCTTTTATAAGAAGTTCAATCCCTTTAGCAGCCCATTTGCCTTTCAGTGTAATACATCCTGCTGCCTCTTGGGCAAGCCAAACAGAAGTATATTTTAAGCCAGTTCAGACAATATATTAATAATTGACATTAATATTTATAGCAATTTCTGATGATGACAATAATAATAGTGCCTGTACACTATATTGTGACAATATACAATACATAGGAATAATGTTATCATAGGATAGACGATGGGATAGGTTAAGGTATGTCCAACAGCAGGAAGAAAAAAGTGAGGAACAATCAAGCTCTAAGACACATTTCCCCTCTCTTATTCCTATGTTCATAATAGAAACACAATCACATTTATGCCTTCACTATAAATCAGAAAAGATAATTTCTAGTTAGCTACATTAACTAGGGGCTCAGGCTCTCATGAAATATTTTCTCTATTCAAGTGTCACCTTGGCTTTCACGATCACATTATGTACTTTGGTGGTGGCTGGTCTCAGAGCGATTCCTCCAAGCAGCATTGTAAGAGCAGGTTTGGCAGAAAAGCCAGAAGGAATGCAGCAATCGGCATGGCTAACAAGGACCGCATAACTTGTGCTTGTACTTTTTGGGAGCTCAGCAAGTTTCATCACTGTCTCCTTCTCCCATTCTCTGTGTAGAGACACCCGCCTCACAGGTAAGTATTATTCAGACTTCTCCCAACAAAAGACTTTTATTGCTGATAATTACTTGTGAGATGAGGACACTCATCTGCCTTCAAGTTCCACTCCCTGTTTGAAGAGAAAATTAGCCCTTACTTGCAAAACAGCATGTTTTCCCAAATGCACCACTCATGCTTCATTTCACAAATTTATCATCAGACAACAGACAAGATGGAAAATTACATCCAAACTGAAGGAAGCAATAGAAGCCCCTCTGCTACAAAGAATGGAGACAAAAGCTACTTGATAAGTGTTTAGGGTGAGATTAATTTCTTATTGTTTAAAGAAGGCTAAGTTGGAACAAGATGGAATAAGTCTGAGTTCTATCAAGAAAAAGAACCATTTATTTTCACACTGAGTTGAATTTGTGGTGGTGTTTTCATTCCACCCAGCCTAGTGATTTCCTTTTTATCTTTATGTTCATTAAATCACTGTTTTTCCTTTGGTTAGATGAATATTAAAAGTGATAATTAGAAACCCAGATAAATAATCCTTTATAGGCACATGTGAACATGTCATACAAAATAATTGATCCAGGAAGCATGAAAAGTCATCTTACAATACCTAGAGAAATACATGTATATGAAGACCAGATCTGAAGGCATCGTGGCAACCCACCCTTCCCTTTTTTAGGAACCCTTTGAAAATTCAGCTGAGTATCCAAGAAAAGAGAGCCCACACAGCAAAAGCCATGTTCACCCTACAGATAAGTAATGATGGGCATCTCTGGAGCTGGAAGATGTGGATTCTGAAGCACCCCAGGCTAGCGGGTTCCTATGCACATCCCATGCCTTTCCTTCGTGATCCTCAGTGCCCATTTACACACTTAATTTCATTACAAACTACATTTTTCTGATAACCTCTGCAGCTGCTACTGAAATGAGTTACATTTGCTGCAGTTAGGTTTTGAGCAGTGCTGGTCCCTGGTCCTTGGAGCAAAGGCAACACCATCCACTAAGCCACACGTCACACGGTGCCTTAAGAGCCTCAGCCTTTTGCCCTGCCACCAGCCCTCTCTCTGAAGATACAGAGCTGCCTTTCAGCTCTGTGCCTGGTCACTCAAGCCTTTCCCAGAGCCTCTGGGGCAGCCCTTTCTCCTTGGTCCCACGCTGCAGCCCTTGCAGTGTTATCCTCCCTGCCCCGCACCTGCAAACCCCACAGTGCTGTTACGGGGGTTCTCATGGGAAGTGACTGCCACCAGCGTGAGAATCACCCCTGCTTCCCCTCCCTCTTCCTACCCTGTGCTCAAAGCTTCTGCTCGACATTTGCTGGCCCAAAAACACACATGCCCCAAATTTAGTAGCCAGTCACTGTGCAGCCTCAACAAAACATGCTTTCAGCAACACCAACAGCCTCATTGGCAGGAGCAACTGGACAGAAGAGAGTCCTGATGAAAACCATGTTGGATACTGAAGAAAAATCTTCACAGGCAGAACCATGAACCACTGCACTTGAGCAGAGTCACAGAGAATGATGTTTGCCTGGAACATCCTTCATTGCTCCTCGTCCATCTTACATACTTCCTTTAATTCACAGTTTATTTACTGGTTTGGTTTGGTTTGGGTTTTTGTAACCTCCATTGTAACTTTTTCCTGCATTAATTCTTTGGAAGCAGCTCTGTTGACAATTTTAAAAATAATTGTAGTATTGTCCCCTTTCTTTGCAGAGAGATGTTGTTGCTTGCACCACAAAAAAAAAAAAAAAAAAAAGCTAGCTCAAAGCTTGCTTACACTGTGCTTACATGGAGACTAAGAGGTCAAATTTTGTGCAAAGGAGGAACAATCACAATTTAAGAACCTGAGAAACTTGTAAATTACTCTCAATTACACAGATCCTGTAAGCAGTATCAGTGTCAGAAGCTATTTCCATGAGGCAGCCAGTGAAACAAGAGAGCTCGCTGTACCAAGAATGGTACAAAGTAGTTCTACCATGACAAATGTAGAGGATTTCTATTCTTTCTGTCACCATCATGAGGACTGAGAATAACTGCATGAAATCTGACAGAGCTTTTTAAGATATCACATGCCAGAGGAGCCTTTTGCTGATTCTAGAATTGATGGGTGTTAGTTTGACCTCATTTAGTGAAAGAACTTGATTGTTGCAAAGCTTGAATAATGAAAAAAAAATCTTTTTCATGCTCATATTCAGGCAAGACTGAAAACAACTTATTGCCACACAAAATACCAGTCTTTCTTCATGACTCCTGATCATCATTGGCCGAAGGACAACTGAGATTGTGCAGGCACCATCTTCTGACAGGCTGCTGAACCTGATCTGTGAAAAGCAAGGACAGGACATTGAGCAACATCCCAAGGTCTTGCAGGCAACACACTGCCAGCACCTAGAGGCAAGGGTCATTTGATTTGTGTCAGATATTACCATTGTATAAAATATACAAGTATGGTTACATGTTTGTACAGATACAGCAGTACAGAAAAGGAAGGACAGATTTTGAAAGTTCAGTGATAATTTCATCAGTATTTAAATATTTCTTTGTTTTATCCTTTCAACTTTTGCCAACCTTAAGTACTCTTAATACTTAAATCCATTGGAGCCTCCAGATTAGAATTCAGTAGAGAAACTGCTAATAGTCAATCATCAAGAATATTATTTCTAAATATTGTTTAAATTCCTAGTAACTTGTATTTCTCATAGCAGCTAGTAAATCACTCATTTTCCATAAATTTCAGAAAATTAGAGCTTCAAAATATTTTTGTGACCAAGACTCAATATTTTTAGTCCTTTGAAGGGAACTGAGTCAATCTAACGCCCACAAGAGAGTTGTGTTTAATTGCTACTGCCTAAACATCTTCCAGAATTTTGCACCAAAAAATGACCAGTCTAGAATAGACACTTTCTACCCCTACTGTCACAGTCAGTACCTTTTGGCCTGGGCTATGGCTGATCCCAGCATGCCAGATTCTGTATGGGCAAACAATAGATGGAAAAAGGAATTGAATAATTTTTGAGTTCCTTTAGTTTGTTCTAAGATGATTCAACACTATTCTTCCCAAAACATGTTTTTAAACTGTGGTTTAGTGACCATGTTAATAGGTAGTCTGATCTCATCTGGAAATGAAGGTTTTTTTGATCAGATAATATTCACCCTAATATTTTAGAAAATGTGAAGGTCATGAAACAGAAGTTGAATTTATTTTGTATCATAAGTCACTGCTAACTGAAGGTTACTTCTAAGGGAGTAAAGTCTTCCTGTTTTGTTCATCAGTTATGTGGAGTCTAAACAATTGAATTACAACTATGAACAACTTGAACACTCCTAGAGCTCAAGTATATCACAATGTTCCATTTTTTTTTTTTCAATTAGCAGTCTTGATTGTATTAAAGTGTTCTCCAGTCATTTTTCAAAACTAACTTTATCTCAGGTTATGTCTCTTCTTGCTTCTTTTTAAACTCTATTTCCTACATGCTAATCTACTATAATTTATTAAAAACTCTTATCAAATTAGTCAAATGACGTTGTGACCCAAAGCATAATCAGTTATACCAACACTTACAGAATGTTAAGGGAATTCCTGGAATAAAAGCCATTCTAACATGTACTTGACAACTATTTAAAAATGCAGTTCCCTTCCTTAGCAATGACTTATCTTGGAATTTTTATTTTCTAGTGAACAATATTAACCTAAGAATTTTGTTGGTTTTCATTGCTGTTACCTACTTTATAGATACCTCACTCTTGTCCAGCCATTTCACCTCACATACCTGAGAACAAAATCCAAGACATTTTAGGTCAGTTTATGTTTATGGGTGGCATCACTTATTCTGATGTTCCCTGTGTAGGTCTACTCAAAAAGTAATAAAGTTCAAAGATGGTTTGGAAAGCTGTGCTTTTGATCTAATCTCACATGGTGATGTTCTCTGGTGGGCTTGATTTCCCTTCCTTCCTGAAACTGAACCTCAGAAGTGGCTTTATTACTGGAATCACAGTAGTGTCAAGCTAATGAAATAGGAGGATCTGCACCACTGTTTCCAAGGTTAGAGATTCTAGAATAGGGATATAAAGAATCCTTTGCTATTGTGACATTGCCCTTTTTATCATGATTTGCACATAGGTTTGCTCCAAAAGGATGGAGAAAAAAGTCAGTTTTGAAAGCTAGTAGTCCTCTGCTAGTAGGAAGATAAAATTTCTGTGGAAGGCATTAGGATCTGACACAGTGAGTGCAGTCATGGAAACTGTAAGTTAATGACAAGAAAAGGGACTTAGTTACTGATGACTCAGAGAGGGGTACTATTGATTTTCATCCTAACTAGAGCTGCCTCATCTGGCACTCACTTCTAAGCAATTAAAGTCGAGAGAGAGGCATGAAAAGCCCTTTTGGAAGAAAATTACTTTTGAATAAATCTTTGTACATAATCTTGCAAGCAAAGAAGTGAATCACAGTGTGAGTCATTGGAGGTTATTAAATTTAAGTTTAAAAAGAACTGTTGTATCAGAGATATGTCTTTGCTTCTCTTTTCTCAAAAATCTCTGTTCCTGAGGCAGCCCCAAGAAGGGTGTTCCATCCTGAAAGAGCTCAGTGATGGTCACACTACAACAGCCAAGAGGAACTTGGTGTTTGCCCTGGATGCACTCATTTCAAGAGCGGTAGAAAAATGCCTACTTGTTGTCAACACTTAATCTGCAAGGGTTCTAATAGTGGGTGTAGAGAGAAACTTTAGAAGGTTATGAAAAGGCAAAACAGTGTTGAAATCAAACCACAACAGTCTCTGATGATGATATGTATTTTCAGTTCTCTTTTGCCACTATGTCATCATATACAAGCTGCCCAAAAACTGTAATTTCAAGACGTTTCTTTCAAGATGCCTACTTGCACTCTGGTGTATAGTAGCTACATATAGACAAGGCATATGCCCATAACTTCAGATTTTATTTTTATTATTCATTTTACATTAAATCCTTGTTTAAAATGTGCCATTTCTGATCAGGATTGTTCACATTGTGTGGCAATTACCATCCAGTTCAGGATTTCAAGCTTTTATTGTATTTCAACCTAGGGTAATAGGCTGAGGATGCATATATTCAATCATAAAATTAGCTAAAAATTTCCAAACCATTAGGAAGCCAGCCTTGACTGTATTCCAGGGCACTGTGGACCAGAAACTTCTCCCAGATAAATTTAATGTCAAAGTTGTGGGATTTAATATCCTATCACCTGCTATATACATTGTGATGACTATTTAATCCCATCATCCAGTCTAAAACACTGCATGCAAGAGCAAACTGGATGCCTGAGTGAAACTGGATAGCTTAAGGGTTGGTAATGGTATGATATATGCAGCATTCCCTATTCAGAAAAAGCACTTAACAGACTTCTTGCATTTTAAGCATGTCGATAATCTCACAGAAATCAGCATAGGCACACAATTATGTGATTTGCCATACTGAGGCCCAAACCTTCTGTCCAAATGCCAGTGCCATCTGGAGGAGAATTCACAGGGTGTAGTCAACTTAAAGATATCTACAAAGGTAGAAAAGAGAGAGGAGATAGCTGTGCACAGTTTGTAGCAGGTAAGTGTTTGGGAAAAGTTGCAGGCGTAATTAGTTCTCCAGAGGTGATCTTGCTGAGAAATACAACAGGAAGGCTGTCCTTGCCCTCAGAAATATTTCCTGGGGCTGATTTCAATGGGTTGAGTTTATACCCATGTTTGTATTTGGCCAGGATCCCCTGTCATGGCCATGGTGCTGAAGAGCAGTGTTGCCTCCTGTTCCTTGTGATCTCTGTCAGCTTCCTCTTGCCTTGAAAGAAATTCACCACCTGAGTGGCTCTTTAAAGGAGAATAGAACCCTCCAAATCAACAACAATCTCAGTTATGTGGTGATTTCCTCTTTGTGTGCACATACAATTATTGCACACGGATATTTGTGAGGGAACTTTCCACACAGCTAAGTGTATTATGTAAAGGTAGAAGTGTGTTTACTGACCAGTAATTCAGCTAAAATATGTGTAATGTAGTTTTGATCCAATAGTAATGACAAATCATTTAACCATTAAGTTATTGGAATTAATCACCAAGACCTGTTATGTACACTAGAAAGATCTCTGATACTGAAAGGAGTTCCAGTTTTGTCCTTATGAGGAATGGCTTCTTTCAGCTAAACATTTTCCATGTTGCTAACAATGACTCAGGCCTGGTCCTGGTGCTAAATAAAAAATAATAACTTTTTCTCTCTGACTGATTTGACGTGAGATTAAAAAAACATAAAAATTGAAGAGAAATACCTCTGAAAATAACAAGAGAATCATGTGAGCTGTTAGGACAAATAGGTTCAGTCTCAGCTTAAACTTATGTGCCTATTTTGTACAATGTTCTGTGTAACGGGGGGATATAAAGGCTAAGATGCTTGTTTAAGTCAATATTAGATGTTCCAGGCAGAAAATCCTTCCCAGTACTTCTTCCAGCACAGAGGTGAAGTGGTTTTGGGCCGGGAATATGGCAGTGGCCAGCAGTGCCAGCTCTTGGCAAGGAAGCTCTTGGGGTCTGGCATCTTACCCTGGGCCCTGGGAAGAGAGAAGCAAGAAATGCCTTCCCATTCTCTTTATCCATCTCCTTTTTAGCTTCAGCTTGCAAAATTTATCTTCGTCTCCATTTCTGTGATTCAAAAATCACAGCAAAGGGCCATTCATATAATATAGCATGAGTTGATTTCTGGTCAGGTATATCAGTTTACTCACAAAATTTTGTGTGTAATAGGGGGGGAGCAGAAAAGACAAAGTAGAAAGATGCATTTCTTCAGGATTAGAAGAATCAGAGCCTGGTGTTCTTGAAAACATTTTCACTAAGGAAGAGGGAAAATACAGAGAGAAAATAATTAATAACAAATGTGTTCATTTACAGTTGAGAACTTTTTTTCCATTTTTTTTTTATTAGTGGTATTTTTAACTCCTGCCACCCATTAAGCCAGAAGCAAAAGAGAACAAAAGTAGCATGAATAGTCTCATAATCTTTTCTATTTAAATTAATTGGGTAAAATCTCACGAAAAAAAAAAAATCCCATTAAATCCCTGCTTTTAGCTGGAGAGAATGAACAGTTGCATTCTTCGGATATAAGCCATTTTCTCTAAAGTTTACATATACAGTCTAAAAATTCAGTAATTATTAGTGACATAAAGAAAATTGAGAGGAAAGCAAGGTCTGGCTTTTGTGAGCACTGTGCTCTATACCTTCTAAATTGTGTGGATGTAAAATAGCAATTTAACTACATAAATAGAGATATAGTAGAGCTGTGCAAGCAGAAAGGGAAATTAATTTACTTTTTTCCAATGATATCTTGTACAAGGAACCTGCAAGGTTTTCAACTTCAAGACCTGACACTAATAAATTGTCAGCAACATCAGTGAAGACTTTAATCTTGTGGTTTTCCCATTCATTTTTGAGGAGAAAAAGAAATTAACTGCTGAGTTGCAATCAGATTTTTTTTGAAATGCACACACTGCTTGGCATTTGCTTGCATTTCCTTGCGACCACCATGTTCACCAAAGTTTGCCTTACTTTGGCTGGTACTACAAACAGAGACAACTGGATTAATGTGGGTGCCAAGCTGTAGCAGCACTGACTCTTCTGACATATTTACACTGTCTTTTGGCCCTCTGGATCACTTTAACAAGGTCTCTGCTAGAATATATTGATGAAAATTCATATGACTTTTCTATACTTCCAGGAGCTCCTCCTTATCACTGTATTTTCACAGCATAGAATGGCTTTGTGTATTTGCCCAACTGCCTTCAGCATAAAGCACAAAAATAAATGGCTTAGTAATTCTTTTTTTAAATTCCAGTATTTCATTTATGAATTCTGAAATACAGTTTTTTAAAATAAATTACTGTGCAAGCATATTTCATTCGCCTTTAGTAAGACAACTAGCTACTTTTCAGAGCCTCATCCACATAAACATCCACAATAAAGCAGCACAGTATATTTTTAGAAATCCTTTACAGATTCTGATGTCATGACTTCAGCCCCCAGTTAATGCATCATAAGGGAGACTGCTATTACAAGTTTCTGAGCAATCATCTTTTGCAGTGGAGGATTCTTCATGAAGGCAAAACTTGCAGTGCACACACACATACCCCTCTCCCAGTTATCACCCCTTTTCTCCCAAAAAATTAACACAAATTAAAACATTTCGAAAAACTGAGCATTTTCAGTGAGTCAGTTCAAAACTACAATAAAGTGAAAAGCTCCTGTAGCTTGGAGAACTGCTCTGTTTTACCAGAACAGGTTCCAAAATTTTAGTAATTATTTTGTGTTGAAAAATACCATCTGCTTCTTGGAAAAGAAACAAACTATAATGAAATTCACTGTGAATGCAAGCTGCAAGCAACAACAATGAGCAGTCTGGTAATGAGCACCCAGTAAGCCAGTGAAAAACCCCTGTACAACTCCAGCCTTCAAAATCTGTTGGAAATAGTTCAAATCATTGAGAAAGGAAGTCTGCCTTTTCTATTTCATGTTTATATACTACTAAAACAGTTGATTTCCTCCAAGGAGGCCTGAATTTGTGTTTCAATACCAAAGATGCCCCTGGCTGTAAGGGAAAAGGATCCTTAGCTTGTGATCACCACTTCACAGAAGACTTGAACCAGGGTGCCATCCCACTAAAGAGGATGAGTAAATCAACAATGAGTGCAATTATGTACCTTATTCTCAACTGCAGCTCAACAATATTTTGTGAGTAAGCTTATATAGCTGGCCATAAGTCAATTCATGCTATATTGCATGAATGATCATATTTACATTAAAAGGTCTATTCAAACTACTACTCAAAGTTAGTAACACTGGAAAATAATTCTTCGGTTCTAGGAAAGCTGCACTGTATTTTGAATCAAACCTCCTTTTGTTATTTCACACCTCACCAACATGTAATTTAACATCCTATATTAGATTTGTGGTGAAATTGGCCACAAGGTTTTGTCATCCTTCTCAGCCTGTGAAAGCTAAGGAGGTGAAAATCAATGTCTGGCACAATTCATGTGATTTACTGTAGACATCTATAAAAGAATGAAATGAATCATACCCATTTACTGTGCTTCCATTGAGTGTAGTCTAAGGGGTCCATTCAGATAAGACACATCCATCATGAATACAGCATTTCATTAGATTAATTACACCTAATAAGACAATTTATAAGTAGAACATATATAGACTACCCATATATACTAAATATTATGCCATTTACTTCATTATTAGCATTTAGTGGCTCTCTTGATGACATTAAAATCAAAATAGAATAAAATATAGTTGATGATTTATACCAATTAAGCAGTTGTGATCACAATAGTTATGGTGATCCAACTGAAGTAAATTGTAGGTCCTGAAAAAATACAGTTAACAAAAAAAAATTGACTTCTTATCTGTTTGAATTATTTGATACTTGAAGGCTGAAGTTGGAATATAGCCTGAGAAAGCAAATCACATAACATCTCGGGTCATTTTGTGAAATGCATTTCTCCATACACATAAAAAATATCAAAAGTTTTGAATAATTTACACAATACAAGGTTTCTGTACTGAATAGCATAAAATAATTCTCTTTAACGTAATGCTAATGTAAATTGAGGAAATACATTTAAAATCTTTTGTATGTTATTAGAAGTTTGGATGAAGTTAGGTGTGCGTAAGAAGAGAGGGCATACATCAATCAAAAGACTGGACACCTAGAAATACACAGGTACATTTTAATTGGTTATCTAATTTAAAAATATCTTGATTTTTAAGAGCTGATATGTATTGGGGTTTTTTATGATCTCTAAGTCACTCTGCTGTGGTTCAGGACCTAATCCCAAAACAAGAGCTAGTTGTGCTGAGGATAGAATGAGGATACATGCTTAATGAGAAAATACTAAAGCCCATGCTAAGCAGTAGTTTCAGTGCCACTGCTCACCTGAAAATCAGTCCATATTTCCTGGAGGTCTGATGTCAGGCACACTGAACCTGTGAAAGACACCTCTTGTTTTTGCCTCCTCCCCACTGCAGGATCACAGCAGTGCACGTGCTTATTTCTTATTGCTACACCTGTGGTTTCAGTGGTGCTGCTCTATGTCCTTCAGGTCACACAGGGGCTGCAGAGGCGTCTCCTCTGTCAGGTGCTGATGGTCAGGCACCACTCCCAGACTTCTGTGAAGGGAGTTGAGCTGTTTGTACCATGAGGTGCAGCACTGCAGACTTATAAAACAAGTTAACCAGAGAAAGACACTTCAAAAACTAATTTGTGCTAATATAAACAACTGGTTAAAAAGTGTAAGATGGTGAAGTGGAAAGAAATCCTCTGCTCATTCAGACTTTATGAAAAACAAACTGTGTTCGGAGACAGATGGAACAAATGTCAGAATTTGTCAGTGCTAATATGCACTGTGGATGATCATAAGACTTACCTCACTGTTTCAAAAAAAAAAAAAAGGCAAAATAAATATTGAAAAAGTCTTGTAAAATTATTTCAATGATTGTTTGAAATGAGCAATAAGATTTGAGCTGATTCTTGGGACTAAGATATTTAAAAGTATAAAAGTAATTATAATGGGACATGCAGTATATACAATAATCTCATTCAGACTGCCCTGTGCATCTTAAGATTCAAGGGACCCACATTTGGATCATGCATCGCTACATTTCATCCTAGTTAATGACCAGTCACTAAATAACTGATCAGGTTTGGGGCTTCCTTCTGCTGTCAGCATGCCCTGGGAAGGGCCATCAGCTGGAAGTATAGGCTGTTAAGCACTTGTTCTTTTTAAGTGTCCCACTCTGCCGTGTCCCTTTTCTGCCATATCCATTTTTTGTGTTGTCCATTTGCTGTCATGCTTTGTGAGTTTCCTGAAATTTATAGCCAAATACAGCATTGTCATAAGTCAGTTAGATGTAAGCATTTCATCTTGACATTTGATGATATATGGCCAGGGCATCCTCTCTCCGTAAAACTGCAGATCTGGAACAAAGATAATTTGGCCAATCTGAACCCAGGAAATTTGGTCCTGCATCCTGACTATTAAGCCTGGACAAATGTTTTATTTTAGAGGAAATCCATGAGAGGCTGTAAAAAAGGAGGTGAAAACATTTGAAGTGTGTCCAGGTTTGCAAGGGCAGATTAACTCCATCTTTTTAAGAGTAGAGAATTATGACAACCTCAACTAGGGAGGTTGTACATGACTGCCCAGGACAACACTACACAGTTGAATTAGCTGGCCTACTTATTGATACCACTAAGCTGACAAAACCCCAACTGGACATGACTTGCAGCAGTAAAATAGTCTTTCTACCTTCCTGAGTTATGCTGTTTGGAGTGACTTTTAGCTGTGCTGGAAAATTAGTCAAATTTTCTGTATAAGCCACAGTCTGTTAAGGAGCTTTGCTGTGAAGATCACACTGTGACAGACACACCGGTGGTGTGCAGACTGATCCCAGAGCTCATGTAGGAAAGACAAGTCTTAATTTGTTCAAGCAATTCATCTGTAATCCAGAACAACCAAAAATGTCAATATATGACCATTAAGGTGAGACAGAGTGTGGGTTTATAAAAAGGAGATTTCAAGATAACTGACAGTCTTCTCTTTGGAAGACTTGGCTTGTTCAAGCAAGCAAAATGGATTCTGAGAGCAGGGGATGCAGAAGTGCAGGCAGGGATGGAGGCTGCCCAAACATTGGCTCTGAGAGTTTTGAGCTGGGCTTCCAAGAGATGGGGTGAAGAGAAAGGAGCTACCTGCCACATGTGGACAGCCAAGGCCATGGAACATATGGAGCAGTTTTCCAGAGGCTGTTTTCTCAGCTGATATCTTGGTAACCAATGCTGTCTTAATAGCCCACACCACCTTCATCAATGACATGAGTAAGGGCTGCAGGATTTACTTATCCAAGTTCAGACTGACTTTTGAGAAAAGGTATTGTGCTTCCAAAAGTTTATTGCAACTGCCACCTCTTTAACTAAATTTGGTTTACTGAACTGTGATGGTTCAATTTAAATTTATCATTGTTTAGCACTGAAAACCTGAATTTGACATCTGCACAGCAGCGTCACCTTCACAACTGTGCAATCTGTATATATAAGTAGTATGAAAACTATTACTATGAATCTGAGAAAAATGTTTTTATTTTCAGTGCTCTGAGCCATATCTAAGGTAAATCTGAATTCCCAGCCCCTGGAGTCACACTCAATGAGACATCAGTGTTACACCAGGGTCAGCACAACACCTCGCAAAATGTTATGCTGTCAGAGTGGAAAGAGGCTTGCCTCAGAATAATTTTATGAGTGTACAAAGCTACTATGTATGGCCTTTGTACTGAGTTTACACTCTTATTAATCATCTGTATGGCATTAATTTAGTGTTTTTTCGGTACTGAAATTGTACTCCTGTAGGGAGAACAAGGGGAAGATGCTGGATTCCTAAAATTTATAACAAGAATGGACTTGTAGACTGGGGGTTTTTAAAATTATTTCCAGTGACAACTGTAGCTTCTGTTTGACAAAAGTTAAGCTATACTCAGCTAAAGCATTTTTACAAAAGGTAAAAACCATTCATATGCAGATATCAAGAGACAGGAAATAGTCTGCCTCTCTAGACTATCCAATTAGTAGTCACCTTCAGTACAAAAATTGTGCACCAAGTCAATCATTTGGATGTATCTGATTCCAAGTTTTGGCAGTTGGTCCTTAGCATCTGTTTCTGGGACTGTTGGCGTGTTTTGTATTAAACAGGTTCAGAAATCAGCCCTAAGCTGTTCTAAAGCCATCAGATATGATGTTTTTGCTCCTTTTCTCTTTACCTTTGGCTTTACATATTTCTGAAGCTTCATTTTTAGCTCTTCACACCAAATCCCACCAATGTCTGTAACTTGATGATAGGACATTCCCTTTGAGGGAATTTTGAATAATCTCAAGTAAATAACTTCAATTCCTGTCTTCCATGTTCAGTGTGAGTAGGGAGGCCCAGGAGTAAGTATCTTTGGCAAAGAAATAGCTTCTTTAAGAATGACTTTTAGAGTAGAAATGGCCTTAGTTGGCACTTTTACTTTAAGAATGTTCATAATGAAATCTCACCTTGTCTGTTTACCACTGTATGATGGGTAGTTTCCATGGTGATCAAATAAAGTTTAATTAAGATGCAGAAATCTTGACACTGTGTTGCCTGACTCAGTCTTATGCCATTCAAAATGCCCCTTAGCTTCAACGAAATAGTGCAGCAAGTAATTAGTGACAAGTGTAGATCTCAACACTACTTAATCATGATCAGAATATACTGGCATTTCTAAAGGAAAAATTAAAGAAAATAAAGTTTGAAACATTATAAATACATTAAAAGGAAGAGATTTGATGTCAAGACCTCAGCTCGTGTGAATTTTGCACTGAAGAGCTGACTGAATATTATTTGCCATTTTTTTAAAGCCTTGTAATTGTTACTTTAATAAAAAGCAATACAAAATTTTAAAAAGGAAAGAAACCTATACTTATTTTGTAGCATATACTTAAGTTTGGTTCCAGCTTAATTGGAAAAGTTACAGACGAGTATTTTCTGAGCCTGAGTCCTGCCACCAGGGCCAATGGAGTTAACTCCTGACCCTGCACTGAACCATCCCCATACCATGTGCCTGACAGCATTGTCCAAATGCTTCTTGAGCTCTGTCAGGCTGGTGCTGTGCCCACTGCCCTGGGGAGCCTGTCCCAGTCTCTGGGTGGAAAACCTTTTCCTAATGTCCAAACTAAAACTCCCCTAACTCAGCTTCAGGCCATTCCCACAGGTTCTCTCACTGGCATCTGAGAAGAGATGAGAGCCTGCCCCACCTGTTCCCGTTCTGAGGAAGCTGAGGCTGCTGTGATGTCTCTCCTCAGTCTCCTCTTCTTTAGGCTGAACAAGCCAAGTGACCTCAGCTGCTTCTCATAACTGACAGTTTATTTACTTTGCTTTTTAGGTGTTTTCTTTTGCAGCTAAAGCTGCTCAAACATTTCAAGTGCTATGTGATGGCACAGGTTAGCTGAATACAATACTCCAGGGTGGTATCTACAGCTCCTCTGCTAGTGGCTTTTTCCCCTCAGCCCCCTCAGAATCAGCAAAAACAGACTTATATTCACTTCTCTGTTGCCACATTTTCCAGGGTTCACCAACTTCACATTGTCAGTCTGAGACCCATGGAGTATTAGACATGTGCACACGCCTGCTTCTACTCATCAGACCAAAGGGAAGTAAACCGAGGTTCATAATTCCTTAAATTTTCCTGCCACAAATTGTGATGGTTTTTCTAAAAGTTTTCTTATTCACTCAGTTAAAACAGTGCATCATACAGGATACAGCAGTATCCTTTTAATATTCAAACACATTTAAACTATGGAATAGATTAAATGAATGTCAAATCAAAGTTAGTATTGAGGGGGAAAAGTTCCCTTGAAGGAATTTCAGGGTCTGCTAGAACTTCTCCTCCATTGTACTTAAAAATGGGTGGCATACCTTTGGATAGATCTGTGTTGCAATAAAGTGTAAATCTAGTACCAGTGCATCCTGCCTTCTCTAAAGCAGACATCTCTATATGATCAATTCTTTTGAACCCTTGCATTGAAGACAACTTCAGCTTCAAAGAGCTGAAGTCGGTGCAGAAAATTTGAAGGATTTACTATACAAGCCTGCATAGCAGCCTTAACAAAGTACATTTGAAAACTCTTTTTTCCTGGAAGAAAAAACAATTAAACATCTATGACTGAAAATTACAGGTGTGGAACATCCCTTGTATTCTTTGTTATACAGCTGAGAAAAAGCTTGCCAATTTTATGGTAGTGATTTCTTCCTACATTTCTGTTGCTGACTAAAATCAAAGACGTAAGGAATTTCTCTTGCAGCAGGAAACAAGTATAAGGTTTTAGAGCCATCTGTGTCCCCTACACACCTATGCTTTTAGGTCTTGCCTTGGTTTAGTCTTATACCTGAAAATTCTCTCTGTTATTATTATTATTATTATACAGAAGTGGTCGAAACATTTCTGTTATGGCAGCTTTCATTGTAAAATTATTTTATTCTAAGTGTCTGTGGGAAATCTTTGTAACTTTTTAGACAAATCAAACCAAACCTCTATCACTATCACTTTCTGCAGGATGAAGAGAAGAGGATTTTTCAACAAAACCATCTGAATTTACAGTGTTCAAAAGAATAGACAGAAATATCTGACTGATTTCTTATACAGAAGAGAAAAATAAAGTGTCCAGGGGAAAAATGGAAAAGGTTAACTGAAAAGGTAGCAGTGTTTCACTTGAAACCAAAAAGAGTTTGGACCATCTATTTTTGTATCATCCCCAGTGGTATCCGAAATGCAAACATCTGCTGCAAACATCCCTCTTTAATTATGCCTTTGGTTATTTTTAACTAGACAAACTTATCTCAGACATTCAGATCCATGCTAAAAACTTTCCATCTTAGATCTTGCTCCTATCCATGCTCCAAGTGCACTGCAACATGTTCCCCACTTTTAATGTACCTACAGTTATATTGATATTTGGGGTAGGGAAATCATCCCATGCCATTCAGCAACTGGTTTCTAGTCAAGATTTTAAAGGAAAAGGCAGATGTTAAGACAAATAAGGTAAAGTGCCATAAGTAAAAGGATGCAAAAATGAGCATGCTCTTATCTTACAATACTCCAAAATTAGTTATGAGACAAGGTAATTCCTCTGGTTTTTAAACTGTTGCTGTTAATAACTCACACGCACTTTATATGCCCATCATTTCTTGGCTCCTTTTCTATTGTCTTTACAAAATATCTGAGGAGGACTAAGGTATATTTGAAGTAATTTGTGTCATACCCTTAAAATTATGAGTTACCTATGAGTCTCTTTTACTATGCTTGCCATTTTTATTACATGATGGTGATTTTGATCCATCATTGTCCCTGTAAATTCATGGAAGGCATAAAATTACACTTACCAGAATTAATAGTTTAAGCTTTTTGGCATGAGATATTTTCTTTCTTCAGGTAGTATTCTCTCAACTGTTTTCAGTTTCCCTGGGAACTTTTTTCAAGCCTATATAAAACTTTTGGATCAATGCTGCCTTTCATACCTGCACTTGTGAGTTGTGTCAGAGTCTTTTGACTCCCCTCTGGAACTGTGGATAGAGGATTAGATCAAATTAAAGACTTTTAAGCTTCAAATTGATATAAAATATGAGAAAATGTATAGCAATGAAAATGGCAAATCTAGACAGATTTCTGTTTTCTAAAAAATTAAAGATGAATCTGCAGCAAGTGAAATCTGCTCTTAAGCACTCTCTCCACCAGACAGCTTTTACTTTCTCTACTCAGTGTTCCTTATCTGCTCTAATCAATAGCTGCACTTTGTTCCAATTTTTATGACCCTTTCAGCTCTCATCCCCATGTTCTCACTCCTGGAAATCCTGCCAGCCTGAGCTCTATGGCTCCCCTTATCAGTTTTCCATATTTCTTAACTTAAAGTTTTTTATTATTTCCACATTTCTTTTCTTCTTATTATCTGGGGAAAGTATATATATATATATGTATGTATGTATGTATGTATGTATTTATGGCTATAAATCACTATACAATGACAGAGCAAATGTGCCTTTAAAAGACTGGAAGTGCATGTTATCTGGGAAGGCAGTATCTGATTATTCAAAAACTGAGAAAATTTTGTCCAACTACATACAAAAATTGTATGCATTTAATATTGAATGCACATTGATATGCATAAACAAAGCAAGCTATTTGCTTTGTTCAACAGGCAATCTGCATAGCTTTAAATACATATGCAAAAATAAGAATGTTATATTAGAATTTTTCTGTTGAAAATTGTAGAATGTTCCCTACTGTGTTCTGTAACTTGAGGATATGAAAAGTTTAAACGAATTTGTATGCCACAAGTATGTATCCAGACCAGTAGTTTTTGATCAGGAAACTAAAATAAATTAAATTCACTTCAAAAAGACCATTTGATTTTCATCATATTCACAGAACCCAATGACTTGCAAAAGTTTTAAAGACTTGGAAAAATAGATAAGTTTGGTAAAAAAACCCCACTACGTACAAGAATACAAAGTCCAGCTTCAATAATGATGAATAGTAGCCTGTAAAAATTTCAGAAGACACAGCTGGTAATTATTTCAGACTTTATGGAAGCAATTTTTCATGTACAGACAAGTTTTGGCAAGCCCTGCTTCTCAATAAAGTGAGTTGGACTGCAGATGCAACAGGAAAACCCAAAGTTAGATGAATATTTTGCAGAGCATGAACAAGATGCAGCAAAAATTGCTCTGGAATGCCAGTGATGCTCTCCCAATGAGTTATCAATGATGGAGCTTTATGAAAGATAAGAATTTAATAGTAGCAAGTACTTATTCCTGAGCTGTGAACCAGGTATAAGGTATTGAGTCCTCCTGTTTAGAAAAGCATGTCAAGACTTATTCAAAAAGAAATTAAATGCTCACCCTGAATTTTAACAAGCCGTCTGATGGACTCCTCACCAATTCTTCACTTAAAAAGCACAATTTATTCCTCTAATCTCAGCTAGACAACTCTCACTCTGCTCTTAACACTATTGTTTAAGTCATATCTCAGTCTCGTCATTGCCTATTGATTGCTGAAACCTCAAAAAATGTCTTACTCCGTGAAAGACCAGTTACTGTGCTTCAACATAAATCTGTCATTTTAATTAAATTATCACAATTTAAAGCCTAATTCCATAAAGGAAGTATCTGAAACGTCTGTAAAATTCAGACACTAAGAAAGAGAATAAATTATTTTTGTCTTCCATGCAATCCTAAGTGAGGGGTAACTGGAAAGATTTACCCATTCTGTTGTGCATCTCCCTCCAACTGTCTAAAATACTGATTGTCTTTTGAAGTAAGTCCTGAACTTCTGGAGTTTACTGCCTGACATGATAAGCCAAATAGACCAGAGGCAGTTTTACTAGCAGATGTCCAGGCAGAAGTATTAGAGTTTAGCTGAAGGTGGTAATTTTGCCTAGCACCTCTATGTGAATCATCTTGACCACAGCTTCATATAATCATTTCTTTATCATGTGAGCAGCAGTGAAGATACCTATTTTCTTCTGCAGGCAGCTACATGGGGAATCAAAACAATCATGACTACAATTTGACTGGTAGTCATTTTGTAACCATGCATATATGCTCTGCCATGACAAAGGACAATTACTTATTATTTTGTAAGAAAAAGATATTGTGCTGAATCTGTAGCCATTGGATTCTTCCAGGAATGGAGAAACTATTGCACAGCACAGAGACCAAAATGTTGTAGTTCTTAGACAAAACTGAATCCTGGTGTCAAGTTAATCTCATCATTGCTGAGAACTTCAGGAGTTTTAAAATGTTTGTCATAGAAGTAACAAAATTGTGTGGTTTTGTTGTGAAAGAAGAGACTGGATGAAAACAGAGAAAAGCTAAACTTCAGTCTACTTAAAAGTTAAAGATATTTAACAATTTTTGTCATACTTCTCTTATTGCCCAGATGTTCACAGTAATTTTGACATTTGTCCCAGAGCAATTCCCCTTAGCTGATTCTACCAGCACTGCGACTGATGCTCAACTAGAGGAAAAGTCCAAATATATAGTTACCAGAGAAACCCCTCAGGACTGTGGTTAATGTACATCAATTACAAAATGACAGAATATGAGTTGGAAGTGACCCACAAGGATCATTGTGTCCAGTACCTGGCCCTGCACAGAATCATCCCCAAGAGTCACACCATGTGTCTGAGAGAATTGCCCAAACACTTCTTGGATTCTGTCAGGCTGGTGCTGTGACCACCTCCCTGGAGAACCTGTTCCAGTGCCCAGCCACTCTCTGAGTGAAAACCTTTTCTTAATAGCTACCTAAACCTCTCCTGACACAGCTTCAGGCCATTTCCACAGGTCATTGATATACAGCTAGACTCAAGTCTAGAATTAGCAACAATTGGGTGTTCTAGTCTAAATTCTTGTATATCATAGACTATAAAAATTTAGCCAAATACCCTTGAATAGAGACCCACAGCTTGGATTGACTGATCCTCTCTGCTTTCAGCAGCTATTCAAACTTTCACACATGTAATTCACTAAATAAACCTGCCTCCTCTGTCAGTGCTAATTTGCCAAACTATGTCAAACACTGGTTTTGTTGGTATTTCTATGAGATGGAGGTTTGTAGTGAACTGCTCAACCTATCTAACCTATGCAGAGAATATCTTGTAGGACTTCTGCTGCAGTGTGTTATATAACAATTCATCCTATTTGAATGTTCTATACTGCACTTTCTCCCCTCTCCTTTTCTTGTCCTCTTATGCACATCAAATATGTGTAGCAGCTTCCTCAGAAAGAGATCCAAATGTCTTACTGGTGTTACTGAGAACACTCCATAGGGACATCAAGGACAAATTTCTAAAGACAAATGTGGCAGATATCAAATGCTCCCCTACTCTTGTATGTACACAACACTTTTGGAGATCTACTGCAGAATGATGTAACTGTACCATCCTGAGGAGAAGGGATGTCTTCCAGTGATGTCAGAACCATTGTAGAAGGACTGGAGATATACAGAGCTGTATAAGGTGTATCCTAACTCCATGGTCCCACAGTAAGAACTAGGGTCCAAGACCAAAAATAGAGATTTTTGCCCTTGTTCCCTGGCAAGACCTTCCCAGTCAACTGTTTGTTTCTGTCCCTAACAATTGCATTGGGTTGAGCTGGGTGCCATTATCAAAGTTGCTTCCTTATAGGTTTTGAGAATAAAAAACATACCTCAAATAGTAACTGTCTTTCAGAAAATGAGATTGTTAGCCTGTGGCCTGTGTTTTCCTCAGGCCGTCATATTCACTGTGCATTCTGAGGAATAAATGCATTGTGACCACTCAGTGGACCCAGTGGTTTCCAAAAACAATAGATCAGTGGAGAAGTATGACACAACAATTCTGTACATATCCAGCACATGTTGCATTTCCCGCTCATAATGAAATAATTATACTCACACTGAAAAGCAGTATTAATACTTGTGCATCACAGGCAGTCTGTGTGCATATGGTCAACCTGGTGCTTGAAAATGTACTCTGCCTTTGTAAAATGTCTTCTACACATGTACATCAGTAATATGGTGGGAGAGGTACAAGGGGTAGCAATGAAGCTGAAGAATATAATTGATTAAATGACACTACAGGAACAAATAACCTAACTCATCACCAAGTACCCAGAATTATATCCAAGAAATTAATTTTTCTGGCTGTATTGTGATTATAGCCATAATGTGGTCTGCTTTTTGTAGGTTGCCTTTAGTTATCATTTGAAGTGGCCAAGAACAAGCAGATTGGTACAATGAGTAAAGTGCAGGGCAAATTTATGACATAATAATTTCTACTCTTAAACAAACCAAAACTCTTTTTCCTTAGAGTTATATATTGGTAGGGATGGGAAGATGTGATCCTCTTTATTTTGAGGAACTCTACTTTTTTGCCATGGTTTCTGAAACCAAACATAAATAACATGGGACAGTCCAGAAAATTCATATACTGGCAGTGACAATAGAAGTCCAGCCTGGAAAAGATGAAGGCAAGGGAGACCTGTCTCCACATCACTGTATTCAAACAAAAAACGCTGTCTTCATCTTCCTAACACAATGTCTCTCAGCTGACTTATTTACTTCTGACATAAGAACTCACAAACATACCATTTACAACACACCTGCAGAACCTTTTTCTGCAAATCCCATTGTTAAAAGCAGATCTGACAGTGATCAGCCTTGTGATTATTTATGAAAAGCCTGAATTTTCTATTTAAACAAGACAAGTCTCAGTCAGAATGAGATAGGTGTTTTGGATGTTCCCATTTCTCTGTCTGTCCCATTTTACTTTCAAGTGGAATATTTGAGCACTACTAAGTTAAAACTGCTGGTTTAGGCACACACACAGGTTTGTTGGCTGATTGCTTTTGTTTCACCTCTTTTCCCATTAATTTCTGGGTGAACCAATATTTATGCTCTTAGTATGTCACCATTGCTAGAGATACCTTTTGCAGCCATTACAGGTATAAAAGGTAAAGGTAGGAGCAGCAATACTTCTCCATTTAAAAAGCTTTTCCACAATTGTTTCAGTTTCTCAGTCTGGAACTCAAACACTTGTCAAGGAGCCTAGACCTGAAATCAATTCTTTCTACAACCTGTAGAGGCAGAAGACATCTACTAAGACAGTACCCTAATAGCCAAGCCGTGCTCTTTGCGTTAAAGATTCTCCATCCTTCCTATTGAAGCTGTGTCACACACAGAAAAAATCATGATTCATTGGGCTAGAGTGGCCTGGTCACTGCATGACTATAAGGCACTATTTCTTTTTCCAGGTGCCTTTTAGGAGAAATGGGCAGCAATCATATTGTGCAGGGGTATCTTGCCCTAGTGGCTGGCAAGTGTGCACTTTGTTCTGCAAACAAGACCAACAGAGGACCAAAGTGAGGGGGAGTTTGGATTTAATTCATAACTTAATTAATAATTTCCAAACTGATTAGCCAGGGGTTTGAGCAAGGCATTGGGGTTTTTGAACTGGGGCAGTCAGAGGTGCAAGTACAATTTCAGCAAAAAAGTGAAGGGTTCGTGTGTTTAAATGCTCTGAGAATTATCAGCAGCTGAAAAGGCAATGTGGATATTTTCATTACCCCAGTTTTGGACCCTGGTACACCAAATTCTCACTTTAAGAACTAGGGGGCAGGGTTTTAACTGCTTTGTTTGTCCCAAAAATTAGTTGAATTTTGGTGCCTAAATCCAGGAGAGCAGCTCAGCAAGTTTCATGTCTCATATACCAGTGAAAGTTAATAGGACAAGGCTCAAGATTAGAGAATACTTGACTGCATGCAGTAATCATAGCTGATAGCACTTCAGGGAATTGCAAGAAGGCAGCAAGTGTGACTCACAGCAGTGGGCCACTAGGCAGGCTGAAAGATGTGAGAGGAAAGGCTTTTTGGAATCACAGTCTTGTCACTTTGAATTTTTTTCTTTCCCTTCACTAAATTAGTATGAATGTTTCTTTCATTATTTTTCTGACTCATTTTCTCTTTGGTGTTTTTATTTCAGATTTTATCTGTGTCATATTCCATCTTTCATGCTCCTTTTTCTCTTTTCCAATTTGCATTAATTTGTCTAGCAATATAACAAGTGCCTTTTACAGTGCTGGCATATGTTTGGTTTTTTCCTTTCTTTCTTAGAAAGCTGTATAATGGACTTCTAAATTTCCATTTTTAAAGCCTGCAATATTTCTAACAGCACTAACTACGACTCACCAACAAAATGTCTTAGCAGCTCTGGAACACTGACAAGAGATCCCCTTCCAAAAACTGGGTTATGGTTTAGTTCCACAAAATTTCAGACTTTTAAAGCTCTGAATGTGTTTAACATTTCATTCTTTTAGGAGGAAAATGAACAGATTTAGACCATTCCTTGGACAAATTACAGTGAAATATTGCTGTAAAGTGCAAAAGCATCACAAGCTTTTACAAGCACATTTGGTCTTGCTAACATTATTAAAATAGTATCATCCAATTAGAGTGTGAGCATACAGGGTCCAGAGACAAAAATGAAAACAAAGTCCTTTAAGAGTCTTACAGCACCAAAAGTCTAGCACTGAGTGTAATTTACATCATCAGTGTTAGCCCGTGACCCAGCATTCGTGCTGGTCCACTGGCCTGTGCTGTGTGAGTGAAGTGCTCCATCTGCTGCATGCCCAGCCAGGCAAGCCAGGCACTCAGGCACTTTGTGATGTGTGTTCACACACCCCTCAGGGCTCCAGCACTCTTTATTAGCTGCATTTGCAAGCACAAAAATCTGCGAGTGCTCAGAGTCACCTGGTGTTCAGCCAAAGCAAAAAATAAACAACAAACAAAAACAAAACAAAAAGAGGCACAGATGATAAGGTTTCTTGTCTTGTGTAGACAGTTCCTACAATACTTCACAGTTAGCAAACAGGGCTAACTTGGTACTTGGGAGCATCACCTACCTGTGTGACAGAGATATTTTAGCATTAATGATTGAAACTTGTGCAGTGATTTGAATGTGTTTAATTATTTTCCCATCAGATGCATCATCCAGTACACCAGGTGTGCAGCAACCCAAAATTCAATTAGTACTAAAGCTCCACAGAAGTTCAGAAGGCTGCATCCCCAAATTTTTTTTTAATAGTTCTTTGTATTAAGATCTAACATATATTTCAAGGTAGATCTGTCTTGGTTTATTCTGAGATTTTTATTTCTACATCAACAATTTCTGAACTAGCAACTTATTCCTTTGTCACAGCAGGTTCTGCTACATTTTCCCCTTTGGGCTAGCTTTGATGAACATGCAAACACACTCATTTGGTCTAGATAGAAGGAGATTCTTTCATCTTTGCAGTATAAATTGTTTTTCCCATTTGAAAATAACCCCAAACTACTATCCCTCCAAATAAAAATATAATTGCAGTACCAAACACTTAAGCAAATTGTTGTTTCCATTGAAGTTAAAACTGTGTTAAAATAACAGTATTTCATACTGGAAATAAAAGATCCATTTTGTGTTTTGTGGTCATATTGAGGCTTGGGAAATATGACCTACTTAATAAGGCTAGAACAGGCAAATACCAGCTGGTTATTCCAGATTTCTAAGGTTTTTTGTTTGTTGAATACTAGATGGTGCCTAAAACGTGCTGAGCAAGTAGTTGATACTGCTGAAAGCTCATTTTTCTAGCTTGTGAGAAAGAATTGTGACTTTGAAAATAATTGTATTTTTTTCATGAGTCTAGGTAAAATAGAGTTCATGTTTGGAAATTCCTTGCTGGGGTTATGCTTACATCTGTTGCCTAGTTTTAAACTAAAGGGGGAGAGACTTAGATTAGATGTTAGGAAGAAATTATTTACTCAGAGGGTGGTGAAGCTGGAACTGGAATAAGTTGCCCAAGGAGGCTGTGGATGCCCCATCCTTGGAAATGTTCAAGGTCAGGTTGGATGGAATTGTGATTAACTTGATCTAGTGGGGGGTGGCATCCCTATCCATGATGGGTGGAGGAAAAGAGCAGGGGGTGGAAGGCGGGTGCGGGGTCGGGTCATGTAGCAGGGAGGGGTGGTTGGAATAAATCATCTTTAAGGTCCCTTCCAACCCAAGCCTTTCCACAATTCCATGATGCTGTGTTTTCCCTTTGGCTTTTTTTATTTTCCATTTCATTTTCCTTGACACACAAAACAAATCTCTAATAAGTCTTCTGTCTTCTGAGAACTTAGAGGGATCAGAAATGCACAGGATATCAGATAATATCCAAGACAGAAGGGCTGCTTACAAGTTAGAGTTTGGTACAGCTCTCCAGTCACTTGAAAAGAACGGATTGAGGAGAACTGACCTAGTGCCCCAAGTTCTTGCTGGGCCTGTCACAGGACAAACATGAGAGGCTCAAGGCTACCTGTGTCACATGAACACCTCAATCTGAGTGCTGAGGATAGAGGAGCTAGCCAAGTTTTGGGTGTGTCTTTGCCAAGGAACATGGCTGCAGAGATCAGTGATGGGTACTACCCTTAGAGACCCCTTAGGTGTCTGTGGTATCAAGTGTTCTACTCATGTTTCATACACAAGAAAGGAAATACAGAACCTGGCTGGAAATCTAGGACTCTCACTTTTCTCCCACACCACAGATTGCACTTCATCCCCTCTCCCATTCATCCAGACGTTACCAGCTTCCAACAGGCTTGAACTCCTCTCTTGTGTGTCTGTACATCCCAAGAGTGTACAAGCTGTCACTTCCAAATGGTTTAGCAGGATAACCAGCAGGCTTCTTCATCACCACCAGAGAGTTTGTGTGGGTAGCCAGCTGGTCTGTCTTCCTAGTTAGGCTTCAGAAAAGTGTGGGAAGTTCAGAAATGCTTAGCAACACAGGATATATTTGTACGTTATTTTTCCATCCTAAAAGTGATTTTCCCTGTACATGCTATCTTTTTAGATTCAGTAGCAAGATCAAAATTACTGTATTAATTCTTGATACCGGCAAATAAATTTGTTCTGGGGCTGCATAAGACCCAGAAGATGTCACAATGTAGTGAACTCATCATAGTGAAACAAATTGTTGGAAATTACGCAGAGCTTTTATTGGTGAGCAGTAGTTCTAACCTGAAGGAAACATAGGCTGCGTCTTACCAGAAACAAGATTTTGATAATTTGACTAAAGGACTCCTAGACCACTATGATCTACTCAGTAAATCTGCAACAGCCCAGGACTACCAGACATGATGAGCTTGCTGTTTCTTGAATTCCTCAATTATTAGAGAACTAGATCTTATTTAGGAGTCTAGATCTCAGATCACAGGAGTTATTAATCTCATATTTGTATAAGCTACATGGTTTTCTTGAGGATCTTTCCCCTAAGTCAATGTGACCTAGCAGGCATTCTTCTTGTCTCCCCATGAAGTTTTGCCTTAAATCAGATTCCTACTTGAGGAAAATATTTTTTCAAAAAAAACAAACTACAAATAAAATAGTGGTAAGTAAGAGAAACTAAATAAATAACATGCAAGCTATCAGGCACCAAAGTGTCTGTATACTGCATACTGTTGTGCCTGTCCTGCAGGGGACACAGTTGTGAGCTGATTGTTGTGAAGACATAAATTTTTATTGAAACAAAGATTTGTGGGAAAAACAATGGTCCACTAATTCATCTGGTCCACAATTCTGGCGGGGGTGGGGGGAGAGAGGAGGAGAAAATAAGGCAGAAAAGTGTTTGGATATGCAAGATTTCCTTCAGATTTGAACATCTTTTCTCTGCTCCAGAAGAATTTTGTCATATCCAGTAAGCATCCCTCGGGAGAGCCTGTGGTAAAAATCTGAGAACCATAATCCCAACACTGCATTCCCCAAAGTTAACTGGGTTTGATCACAATGCTATTAAAGTCAAACAGCCACACAACACATGAATGGAACTAATTCTCACCTTGTGAAATAGTGGAACAGCTGTATCCTTCACTTTACAGTAAGGTTTCTGTCCTTTCTGGATCTTTAAGCTACAGATAAAATTTACAGATGGCCAAGATTCACCCAACACCACATGCTTCACAGAGAGGGAAATCTGGACACACTGCAGTGAAAACCTTGAATCGACACTGGAAGGCAGGTGTCCCACAACACCTCTGAAAAGCTGTATTTTTTATAGAGATTCACTTTATGCTGATGCAATTCAGAAATCTTCTATAATAAGAGTGACTGGGAATGTGTATGCTGTACCTGAGACAGAGCTGTATGGAATTAATATTATTGGTGCTATTTGTCTAATTTGGTTGTTTGGAAGTGGTGAAATAGAAAGAGAGTACAAGTGTGATATGAAAAAAACAGTCACAAGTAAGCTTCTGAAGAATATTGACTGTGATTCAATTTAAAGTTAAAACACCTAAGGTTATGTTTCAAAATTTAGATATCCATGTGTGATTCAAGTGCCTAAACTCACATCATTATCTGCAGATAAAGGATCAACAGCATTTAACTGTTATCAGGGGTTATCAGGGAGAAATTCAGTTGTTCAGCCCCTAGGAATCTTATCCTGAGATGAGATCTTACCTAATGAATTCAGGAAAACATGGGGTTTGCTGATAGTGATAAAAAGCTGGTCCCTGCTTACATAACACCTCCAGGAACAATGACCTCACAGTAGCACAAACACAACAGTGACCCCCATTCCTGAGAAAATACAAAGTGTGCTCTTTGTCTCTCCCTTACTGAAAAGAGTTCCATGACAGGAGCAGAAAAAGATGCACAATCTTTGCTACGGGCATCTGAAAAGATGGCAATATTCCCAGAAACCAGGGATACTCTGGGCAGAGACAGCACTGCATGGCCATTTGTGCCATGGAGCAGAGGGTCCCAAGAGATGCTCTTGAGGCAAGAGGCTCTGCACAGCCTGGAAGACCAGTTCTTATCTGAAGGAACATAAGGCATTGAACCTGCTACACATCCCAAAGAAATCAGTCATAATCCTTTCACTTTCATGGGTTTGATATGCCATTGCTGTCACTGTCCTGTCCTTACACACTTCATCCTGCCTTCTCCCTGCCTCAGCTGCATCCACCCGCTGATGGCTCCCAGGAAAAACAAGGTTGCATGAATTTTCAGGCTCAAGCTTTGTGCAAGGAGCTTAGATATTTAATATGCAGCTTGCAGTCATTGCTCCCAGCTTCAAGAGCCATCTGGAGAAAAGTTTTGAAGCTCACTGACGTGCTGGAGAAGTGGACCTGATTGAGAAATGATGTTCAACAGCTGCCAAAGGGGAGGGGGATTGGAGCTGAAAGTTTTTGCTGATGGCTCCAGCATTGCCCCACAGTGCTACTAGCAAGTAAATATATGTCAGAACCTACTGATCGTGCCCAGTTTGCATTTCATAAATTAAAATGTATCAGCTGTTTCTTAACATTTTATTTTCAGTCTTCTTTTGGTCATAATTTGGCCTAAGGACTACATCTGTGATGAATTCCTTGTAACAGGACCTTGCCATTTGGACTACAGTTGTCATCAAAATATTCTAGCATGCTCACACAGGCTGAGAGAAATATATTTTTTAAAATATTCTATCATTCAAATATTATTTTAAAAAATCACTATTACTTGTTGAGTTGAAAAATGGTCTGTATGGAGATTCAGTTTCTGCCTTGCTCTGATTGGAAATGTCCATGTGTCTGAGTGTATATATATAAACCTAAGCACAGCCACACAATAGCAAGGATATGTATAGACAGTAAATAAACCCATGTAATGTAGTTTTCCAAAATGCAACTTCTCCTCAATTTTAATACTACATAGCAGCTTGAAGACAACTCCAAGTGGTTTTTTTTTTGAAGCATTATTGTCTCAAATCTGATCGTATTTCTATTTAGAGATCATGGCTTGCTCTTATCAAGCTGTATGCTTGGTGATATGAAAGGTGGTGATTCAGGTGCAAGGTTCTGGAGACAGATTTTCATTCCAAATTGAAGGGTCCCATCTCCTCTCTGGACACCCCTGTGCCCCTCACAGCCCTACACCAGGCCATGTGTGCATCAGTCTTCCCAGGCTGCTGAGAATGCTGGCCCACCAAGGCCAGCACCTTGGGAAGAGCTCCAGTTCCAGGAGCTGCAGCTGAGGTCTGCTTCAGACGGGTCAGGGTCGCTGTATGAAATTGAGGTGGCTCATCACTACTGGCCATTTAATGGGTTTCGGGAGGGCTTACCCTATGGAAAATGCATAACCAAGGTTGTCAGGAGATCAAAGGAGAGCATTAAAGCCAAACAAGGATGGTTGTGACCACAGACCACAGGCCAAAGCCTCCCATTGTGCTGTCCCCACAGGCTGTGATCACACTGACACAAACTTGGGAGCTGTATTCCCTGTGGAATGTGGGGGTGAGGCCATTGCTTCGCCACTGTGTAGCTGGGCAAGTACACTGTTGTCCAGCTTTCTTATGATTCCCTCTCACCTCAACACGAGTTTTTCCTGACTATTTGAGTCACGGGAGATCCAAAAACCTTATGAGCATTCTCAGCCTCCTTCTTCCTATCCCCTGTGTCTGTCCCTGCTGGGAAAGGTGGAGAGTGAGAGGCTGTGTGGGAGCTTGGCTGCCAACCAAGGCCAATCCACCACACATCACAGTGGAGGTTCCAGAAGTAGGATTGACTGCTCCCTAGACAGCCAGAGTATTTCAGGTATCACCACTTCTGCTCCAAACATAAACAAACAAGTCAGCCAGTAAATATTAGCTTTTGTTTTTCTAAGTGCTTCTTCAGTGCAATGGTACTTGTATTATCTGTGGAGACCTATAATGAAGTGTCAAGGCAAACACAGCATGATGTGGAAAAGGGCTGCTAGAACCAATACCTGCCCAAGTCCTGTTCTTCAGCTGCTTACCACAATACCTGTGCAGAATAATGAGGATGAGTTCAGACTGGCGGCAAATGAAAAGGAAGCAGCAATTGTGTCTATTTGTTTTTCTTCAGATGATAGATGTCCATGTACCAGTGAAAGCAGTGGAATGGCACAGCATCATCCCATTGCCCCAGGGACATGTTTACACTTCCAGGTAGCTCTGTGATGTCTGTGCTAGCTCTTCACAAACTAGTTCAGGTACTAGTTCAGAGCTCTTGAGCTATGACTACAAGGCAAGCAGGATAAATTTGCCTCATGGAACTCTTTGGTGTGCTTAGGCTTACTTGCAGATGACAATATCTTTGTCCTCATTCACTCTATTAACAATTCCACAGCATTTTTCATGCTTTGACAGCTCTGACATCTTTGCTGCTCTCATATCAGCATATGGTACTGGTATGCACAGTAGTCCGTAGGTAATAATCTCCCCTTATCCAAGGAATCATGTCATTGCCAGGGGTGAGGGGCAGGGAGTCTTTTCCAATGACAACTAAGGTAGCACAGCCCCAGTTCAGAGTCAGCACGGTGGATGTAGCATGGCAGAGGGAGGTGCAGGGTATTGCCTGGGGTGAGTTTTCAGGGTTTTCCAGGGTGAGCAATATTGTTCCTTTCTTTGTGCACTCTCTCTTTAGTATTGTTGACGTTACACTTCCTTTTCTTAACTCATTACTGTTTCCAGTAAATTGTTCTTATCTTAACGCATGATCTTCACCTTTTGTGTCCCCAGTTCTGCCCTCCAGTCACCCTCAGGGAAGGGGGACAGGAAAGCAGGAGGAGCAGGATGGTAATGTGTGGTTTGAAGAGTCTTGGTGGGGGCACTGAACAGGGAAGCACCATTCTCAAACCACAACACCTTTTTAAACGTGAAAGAAATAGACATAAAAAGAAATTACAACTGTCTCAGGAATACTCATCTGAGACAAGGAAGACCAGTTACAGAGTTTCCCTCTTTTGCTATCTTCAGCTCCTCAGCTGTGTCAGCACTTTCTCTTAGTTTATACTGAAGCGCAAATGTGCTCAGTCCTTTCCTGGCTTCCCTGATACATTTTACTGCCTGCATGCAGTCACTGCTCACAATATTCAAACAACTGGGTTTTTCTGGTTTCTCAGTGGCCCAGTGAATATTTAACATTTTGACACAAGCTGTTTTTGTTACAGCTGCCAGAGGAGGAATTAGGTAGGTAGCTACACCTTCAGGGCTCCATTTAGGTCTATCAGGCTCAAAACTGAATCATGTGGGAGTCAGACACCAGGCATCCTGTTGCTGTTCTATTAGATATCTATCCTAGCACTGAAACTGCTTCACAGCGCATGTCACCACAACTTCAGGATTCCAGTACAAATTTGAGTTTTTAAAAGAATGAAATCCTGACCAAGTGCCTCTCCTGTGCACTTCCACCTTTCAGGCTTTTAATAACTCTTGGCAGATGGGAACTGATTTGGAAAACCTGACAGCAGATAAAATTGTTTAGTTGGATGAATGCTCAGCTTTGGCTTCCATTTTTTGATCAAACTCTCATTTATCCTCATAGTCTCTGAAGTTACTGGTTCTTTGAACCTGACTGCTATTCCACATAAGCAGTGTTTTATGTATAATCAACTCCTTTATTACATAACAACCAGTAACATCTGAAAGCTTTAAACATATTCTAACATTTTAATGATAGCAAGGAAAGATTTATGGGCAGAGTAAATATCTTTTATTGGCCCAATGATGTAGTTGGAAAAATGCAGACTTGATTTTGGGCACCCAAACCTTTTTCTGAATTTGAAACAGAAGCTGCAAAATTGTGGCTTGATGCTTGCCATTTCTTTTGGTTCTGAAGCAGACCATGGATGTCTGAAGTCTCGCCTGGTTTCCCAGCAGTGAAAGTAGACAAAGTATTAAGTCCCTTCAAACCTTAATTTGGTTATACCCTTAGATCATCAGGCATATGGCTATTTCAGATTATAATGAATTTGATAGTATTCTAAAATAGTTGTGTAATGTAACCCTGATGATCTTGCCTTTGAATTGTCTTATTACATTACCGTGTTTTCAAGTAATATCTTACCTCAAAGATTTTTCTAACCAGCCTCTGTAGATACATATTTGATGTTACTGTCTAAGTTGTATTTCTTTTTTTAAACCCATAAAAAATGTTTACTTGCTTTTAGGTTCCCTCCATGAAATTTTCTCCTTGAAGAGAACGAAAACGCACCATCTGTGGCATAATTTGTAGCTGCTTACTTGAGGCAGACTGTTCAGAAGGAAGTAAATCTTTCCACATTTTAGAAAGCTTGTGAGGGAAGGAATTTATCCACATTTAGCAGACACTGGGGTAAGTACATTCTTCTGGAAGCCGCAGGTTTGGGGGGGCAATAAATCCTTCCATTGCTATTAGACAGGAGGCAATAAATCCTTTGATCTCTATCACACTCAATGATTTTACTCCACTCAGAATGTACATTTCATTGAGGTACTGTCTTCATTTTCCTATTTTCCTGGGATTAATTTATCCTTTTTTAGGTTACTACCCCTTTTTCTAATTAATTGGTTGTAGTTCTCAACTGTTCACTATAAGGGCATGGCATTCAGTTACATTCTCTAGTAAGAGGGAAAAGTTTTTTTTCTACTTTCATCATCTGGGTAAGAGACTCTGAAGCTGTACCAATGTATTCCCTTTCTTTAGAGCAGCAAAATATTTTCTCTTTTAAACAGGCAAACATCCTTTTTGAGAGAATGTTTTTCTTCAAGAGCTTTTTTACACTTTTGGCCAATTTCACATCTGACATTTTCACTTTCATCTAACTACAAACATCAATAGGCTTAGTGTTGGCCTGAGAAAGACTAGAAATGTAATACTTCAGGCTGAAAATCTGGAGGAACAGGTTTTCCATATTAATTCAGCACTATTTTTATCTGCAGCTTGGATTATGATGCCAGTAAATAAATGTAATTGTCAAATTTTAGCAGTGCAGCATGACTTAAATGCTCAGAAGTTACCCCATTTTTCTCATTTTTCCCCTGCCTTTGGTATTTTTATTAAAAATTAAAGCATTTTCCAAAATCCATTTAAAAGAAAGGCATCCCGCTCCGAAACACCCTTTAAAAGGCCATCCACTGAGAGGCAAGATGGGGAAGAGGATTTTAGAATGAAATCTGCGTCTTCTAGGACACAAGTGGAGAAGGTACCCGGAGGTTTTCAGCCTTCCCAAGTTTATTTCTGTCAAACAGTGACACCCTGCGGTCAGTCAGGCACGGCTTTAATCCTTCCAGCCCCAGAGCCTGTCCCTGCCCTTGGGACGGGGCACAGAGTGGGGTTTCTGGTGCCCAATTAGCAATGACAGGGACTGAACAGCCAATGAAACAAGCACATGGCCGGATATAGAAAGCCTAAATACACTGGAAGGTCAATCTTGCATCCTTTTCTCTTCTGGTGTTTAATAGCATCGTGTTAGACTGGAGATGCTTATCTGTTCCCCTAAGGATAGGAAATAATTTAAATTTTGCTTATAAATATGTCAAGTATTCCCTTCTGCCACTGCATTCTGGTACAGCTGATAAGCTGGGGACAGTTCCCAAAAACTGCTCTACAGGGTGAAACAGTGTTGTCAGACTTTACAAACCATCTGGAACAGCAAGCTGCTTTTCATGCCCTGAAATTCCCAAGCTCTGCTTTTTTACACAATATGTAAAATTGATATCTTCCTATAAAAGTATAAGGCTTAACCTATGAAATTATAATAAGAAGTTCCAGATTTTTAATTAAGTTTCTGATCTTGTTACTGAGCTGGAAGGCTTGTTTCACACATGACTTACAGCACCAAATATCTTGCAGCAGCCACAGTAATTCCTCAGTAGTGCCAGTCTCCAGCTCCCCAGGGCTCTTCTGTGCCCATCAGTGCCCTGACACACACAGATGTATATATATGTAGAGAGAGAGAGAGAGAGAGAGATGTATGTATCTAACAGGAAATTTCTGATTTTCCTCATAGCCAAGATTCAGAAACCGCCGCTATATTCAAAAGAAACTCAGATATGCTATATAGGATAAATGCATTGTAAGACATTCAGCTAGCCATAAATACAACATAATGATGCCAGGCAACACCTTGTTACTGTAACTAGGATATTCTTAGAGTGCCTGAAAGGATTTTACTGATTTAGAGAACTTTCATGCAAGGCAAAATCAATATTAAGAGTGTTTTCATTAAACTTCAGGAAAGGAGGAGAGCCATTTGACATTAGTAATGTCTGTAAATATTTTATTAATTAAGTCTTTCTGACCTGCACACCTTAAAACTATGTTATAGCAATATTAAAAGGCAGATACTCAAAACTGGCTGTCAGTCCACACTTGAACTTAGTTCTTGAGGAAATTAATTTGCTGCATGACATCACCAGGACAAACAAGGTAACTTCTAAAATTACTTTCAAATAAAATGCAGAAGCTGGTTGGACCAGTGCTCTTAGGTCCAAATTTCCATCCAAAGTAAAACATCAAGTCGGTAAGAGGCTGGTTATATCTGCAACCAGCAGAAAAGGAATGCTGATGTATACTGGTTTGGTTGTCCTAAATCACTTGATTTTATGATAGTAACACTTCTGCATGGAAATGCATTGCTTTCAGGAAAAACTAGAATATATCTATGGTATTCCTTCTTGGTTTACTCTTTTCTCTGTTCTTTGCTACTCTCCAGTATCCTTTCTTCCTTGTTTCTCCCCTTTTTTTCTGCCACCAGATGCCAAATCTGTTTGTCCCTTTAGTCTCTATATTGCAAATCTGTCTTCCTTCAGTTTCCGTCCCTCCTTCTTCTATCCTATCCTTTACCCTTGTTATACCCCTCTTCCCAGCACCAATTAATGCTTCATCCTTGTATGATTTTTTTTCTAAATTGTATCAGGCCAATAGCTATTCAGTTATTTTGGATGTCCATTATAGTCCCAAGGTTTCTAAACTTTAGCTAGTGGCTTTTTAAATGCCCTTAGTATAACTTTTTGTCTTTACTTCATTCCCAGCAGCTGAAGAAAGAAAGGTTCTTGCATGTAGACTGAGCATCTGTTCAGTCAGGTCTGAAAAAAGCACATTAAAAAAAAGAAGGAAACATCTACAGCTACTAAAAATTGTTGGAGTCCTTGTATATGAGTGTACTTGCAAATATGGCTGTTCCAAACAGGTTCATTTTTATTTTTCTTCATTAATTTTCTGCCCTTTGTATTCATTTCTATTGTCATTTGGTGTTAGCTAGTTGGCTGAAATGTTTTGTGTAATTGGACTAAGCAACAATGTTGATAATAAGACAGAGCCCTAAAGGTCCCAAATTCTGTAGCCTCAAAATACTTGCAAATTTTCCTTGTCACCAAATGCTGCCCCTGGCAGACAAAATTCATTTTGTGCTCCATTAGGCTCTGCTGTCTTCAGTTTTCTCTATCATGCCTACCCCTATCTTTCCATAGCTGCCTTCTACAGGAGCTTCTGCAGCACTTAGCATCAAAAATGCAGTTCTTCAGAAAAACCTGTCAACGCAAGAATTTAAAACTGAAAAAATTACACAGCAGTACCAGCTTGGGGCAATGTATCCTGTACATAAAGAGACCTTTTTATCTTTGGATGTTGGTCCTTGTGACCAATTACCAAACCCATCTTTCCAACTTATTTTTATCATGACATGATAACATAGTGGCTGTCACAAAGACCTGTAACATTTCCAGAATTAATTTTGCTGATGCACCATTTTGCTTTAACATGCAACTCGAAAATTCCTAAACCATGCCAACAAAATAACACATCTTTTGCTGTAATTCCAAGGGAACATGCATGCCTCCCTTGGATTTTTTTTAACCAAAAAAATATATAGAATGCAATACTTATTAAGAGAGGCTAGGAATGTGAAGTGCATGTTTCATTGTCTTAAAATACCGAAGAATTTAAATTGCATCATTGTGCAAACCAAGTATGTTCCTTTTTGTTCATGATGATGAAGTCATCTTACTTCTGTGATGATTTTAAGCAAGGGGTTGGAGAAGGAAAGGCCCTAGGGATAATATGAGAATGTCAGTGTTTAATAACTTTGTCCCAATTCTGGGACAGAAGCAAGGGACGGCCAGATAAACCTTTTGGATTAGATAAAGGGAGAGATATAGATACAGATATATATTATAGCTATAGCTAGCTAGATAGATAGATTGATTGATTGATGGATAGATAGATAGATATAAAAGACACTATATAATGTAGAAAGGTAGAAAGGCAGCAAAGAAAATGTCTAGAGAATGTTTATTTGCTGTTTATAATACTGAAAATTTGCTGAGTACTTATTCATTGACTTTTCGGAATTAGGACTACTGAATTGAATTAGCAAGTAACATATTTTTTTAAACAAGAACTTTTAATCTGCAGCTTGGCAATAGAGCTCATTACAAAATAAAGACAATTTTTATCCTAAAAGTAGAAATGGATGTTAAGAGCAAAGAGACAATAGCATGGAATGCAGCATTTCATTCAAAAACCTGGCATCTTGCAGCAAGCATAAAGGGAAGTGTCTCTTTCTATTTATCCTGTTCTTGCAGGTTCTTTCCTAAGATTCTGCTCTTGGCAGTACTTGCTAGATGCAAAATGTGCTTCTCACTTCCAGCCATCACTCTGTCTTCAGTACAGCTGCTCTTGCATCAGTTATCAGCATAGGTCCTGGTTTTTCCACTAAGCACTTGAAATTTGTTGCTTTTTAAAAGCACAGTATTTTAATCACACTTAAAAAATAGAGGAGAGAACACCATGCCTGGCTGTTGAACAAAGTCAATTTCAAATCAGCAGAGTTTCCCAAATCCAGAAAAGTAGTGCCTGAGCAGGATACCTTTCTTATACTTCATACAACTTAAACCAGAGGGATGTTATATCAGCAGATTGAGACTTAGAAACCATGATGTCCCTAGGCCAGCCAGAACTTCAGACCTGCCCTATCAATTGGCCAGTGAACTCAGATTAATGGTGTGAATGAAATACTCCCCCTCTTCCGAACAACTCAACTTCTCTGTCTCCAAATGAATTCCATGGATGTGCTGATGGACTCAGCAAAAGTGGCAGGTGGTTTGTATTCCTGGGTCATGTGAAAGACTCAGTTCTGTCTTTTCTCTATTTCATTCACTCTGGTTTCTCAGTTTGGGTTACTGCAATAATAGCTTTCTCATAGAGATGAAAAATAATTGTTAGCAGGGAGAAAAATTGTGATGTGATTTCACATCAACAGATGGACTCAAAGAAAGTTTCAACTGCTGCTGGTTCCAATTTAGCCACCAGACATCCCATTGCTCAGAGGAAAGCTTTAAGGTATACCTAATAACTTTCACATAGCATTTTTTACAGATTTTCTTCCTTCCATAATCAAAATAACTATTTTAGCCCAATGTTCTAATTTTCTACCTTTACAAAGTACAATTATTGTCAGCTTTCATTATACATGAGTAACAAATAAGTAAGTAAATAATAAATAAAGGATATGACCCAAAGGAAAAATAAATCAAAATTTTCCATCTAAAGTAAAATTATTATGCATAGAAAAATATTTCTGTAGAACAATACAAAAGGCATTACTTCACAAAAATTAAAATTATGGAGAATCCACTATAGTTTGTTTCAATGTTATTCACTCTTACTTCTTACATTCTGCTATGTTCCCAAATTAAATTTTCCTGGTTTAAGCTTCCAGTCATTAATTCTTATGATCATTTTTCTCTTCTGGATTGAAAACATCTTTACTAAAATCTTCATTAGTGCTTCATTCTGAGGAAAAACTTGGTCTTCTTATTGACAAAGCAAATAGATTAACCTTCTTGGTTGTAAGAAATAATCTTCATTTATTGATTTTTTTTTTCTCCTCTTCTCTATGTTCTACATAATTTTTCTTTCTTGTGTAATGTCCAGTAGTGAGGTAAACTGAACCCAATTCTTATTGCCACCACCTTCCTTGTACAGCTATAGGTGTTTTTTCTCTGCTGAGCTGGGCCACACTGAGACACAATGAAGACCTAAACATAAAAGATATACTACAGTGAGAATAAGAACAAAGAGCATGGTTTGTAAAATATCTGTATCTATTTACAAGGCCCACAAGTCCAGCTATGAGAGCAAACACTCCATGAAAAATATTCCACTTGTCCTTTCCCTTCCTTTTGACAAGATCAACACTTTCTGATTAATGCATAATTCTAAAGCTCAGATTTTCCCTCTCAGCTGGGGTTATCATAGAGCATGAACTATGATTTATTTTGCTATAAATTGTATGCATTTCTGAGATGACTGTCAGAGTATGTCAGCCTTCAGCTCACTTTTTAGAGTGCAAGGAGGTTGTCACTGGTAGAGAGGATTCTCTGGATTCTGTCACCGGTAGAGAGAACTCTCAGTTTTGTGCTGAACCTGTCAGACAGCAATACTGCATTGCCATCAATATGTCCTTATTAAGCAAGGTACTGGGAAACCAGAAGGCAGAGGGAAGAGATGCTGGTGAATACAGAGCATGAGAATGCTAGACAGAATATCTGTATACTGTAGCCTTTAAAACAGGCCTTCACTCATGAACATGGAGAAATAAACTGAAGAGAAGGTGAAGCCAAAGAGAGGTTTGGGGTTATGTCACAGAATTATGTAGGAAAGTTTTTCTCATACATTTCAAGACAGAAGAGCACCATGCTAGTGCGAGTAGTGATCTCAAGATGTCAAGCCAAAACCGAAACAAAAAAATAAAAGAGGAAAATTAAATAAATGGACTGGAAGATAAGAAAAGCTTTTTTCTGTCTACAGGTATTCCTTAAAAGTATTCCAATTCCTAATTAACAACGACATCTTTACAATCCCGGCTCCTCGTGGCTCTGCAGAAGCTGAGCCTCGGCCGCGCCGCAGCCCAGCAGCAGGTGGAGCTCTCGGCTTGCTTTTGAGCTGCCTTTTTCAGGCTTAGTTTCTTCTTTTTTGTGCTTTTTGGTATCTTTTCCTTTGCCAATTAAATACATATACTGCAGTACTAGTCCGTTGAAATTTAGAAACACGTTGAAATAGGAAAAAGAAATTTGAATGGTGTTTTTCACACTAAAAAACTGTATTTCCTTTTGGGTTTTCGTGACATATATGTCTTTTATGAAGCCACTTTTGATCTTCTCCAACAACCGTAAAAATAGTTTTCTCTATAGCTGAATTAGGCTCTAAATGAGAACACAGCTGTAAAAATTCTAGTAAATGTACTTTTAATAAAATTCACTATGTTATTAGAAGTAAATTAGTTATTAATTAGTAAACAGAAACTAAAATATTGATATTCTATTATATCAACTATATCATGTAATTTCTTCCAAGCCTTAAACTAGGTTGATTTGCATTTTAAAATACTGTTTTAGATGCTTTTTTAGTGCAGAGGATTTGAATTGCCATTCTTATTCAGACAAAAGAGTTTCCATGTTGCTTAAAAGTTAGAGAAATAAAATACATACTCGATACAGCAGATAAACAGGTGGCAGCATCCTTTTACATGCCGTCTCAGCTAGCAGGAATCCTGAATTTCAGGTGCTCCAAAGTCTTATCACTTGACTGTTTGCATTAACTGATTTAATTCCTAGTAAAATGCCATGTTCCCCAGCTCCAGGGATATAGTCTGGCACAGGAGGTTTGGAATGAGGAAGGTAGGATATGGTGTTTGCAGGTAGGAGGAGAGCAGAAAAGAAACCCAAGAGTTATGGGATAAGGAAAAAGTACAAAGCGGCTTGACTGTGATTCCCTTACTAAGGGTGTTTTCTAGAAAGTACTGAGAGAAATGGCATCAGGTTTCTGCTTACAATGGCATTTAGTTTTCCTCTTAAATTTTTTTCAGAAATACATAAGCCATATTCAGGTCAAGGATTAGAGCCCAAGATTTCCATATTTACAAGGAGAAGTAAGGAATTTGCTCCAAATGTGGAGTGAGCCTTTGCAAGCCACTATCTCATATCACTGGATTGGATTCTGCAATTAAAATAGTGTATTGAATCCTCTTTCTCTGATTGGAATCTTCAAATTTTTAGAAGTACTTCAGCAGACTTCATCTTTAAGCACCCCTGCAAAACACATTTGTTCTATTATCTAAATATGTCCTATTATGTAAAGACAGATTGCGATCTCTGTGGAAAACAAAACTGTTTCCTTTTCACTAAATCAATAATTCCAAAGGCACAATCAGGAAAGTCGTAGACATACCATGTAGTATTGCTGGGAGAATGTGCTGGGACAGCAAGCTTCGTGCTTCTGAAAGCTCCTTTTTCCTTTAGTAGCAAAAAGACAGTGGTCAATCTGTCTTAATCTCTCAGGAGCAGAACTGCTGGGAGCAGTGTCAAGTGTTTCTGGGATCAGGTAGCAGACAGAGCTCATATAACCAGCTTGGTCATACATATTTCACAGAATATACTGGAGATGTCCCTTAGCTTAACTATTTTGATTTAAATTTGAAAAGAAACTTCAGACTCTCTGTCCAGGAAATTATCTGGTTTAAAGAATTCCCAAATCATAGAGCCTGGCAGAGAAGGAAAATCCAGCTGCCAGGAGTAGGCTGCCAAAAGTTGCCAAGCTCTGTAGTGGGTAAAGGGTACAAAGAGAGCATGACTGGTAGGGAAATTGAGCTTTTCAGCCTAGAGAGACAGTTATATGAATGCTGAAGCCAAACATAAAATCAAAACAGATAATTCAGCTCAAAAAAAGCCTACTGAAGTACTATTACACTAGACCCCCTGAAAGGATAGGCAATTTTGAAAGAGCCTGCTGTGTGAGGTTTTGAGCCAGCACAGGGAAATTCAAGCAGCGAATGGGCATGAAACAGGATTATGTGTTTTCTCTTCACCACCACCATGCTTGTGCTCTACAGTTCAGTCTATTTCTCTTTAGAATATTTGTTTTTGCACAACAGTTTGCCTCTGTGAAAAGATGCATACACAACAATATAAAGTTTTCCATTTTTTCTGGTTTCAGAAGCATTGAGAAGCTTTGCGTTATAGCTGTAATTGTGATTCCAGATTTGCATCTGACACCTTTGAGCAGAAACATACAGTAGTAAATCCTACAATCCCACATTTTTCAGGATCTATTAAATATATCACAACAGTGAATAGGTATAACAATGTTAGAACTGTTTTCAAAGGAAATGTCAGAATCACTGAAAAATTATTTGAATGCACCTATTCTGCAAAGTTTTTTCCTAGTCCAAGAGCCTGTGGTTAAAACCTACTAGCAGTTTTCACACAATATTCTGACCAGTTTCACAAGCACTGCTTCATTTACTCATAAGAACCTTTAAAAACAAACCTAAAACATATCTATAAATATATAGATTATGTGTTACCAATATTAACTTTTACATTTGTTTCCTGGTGATCCAACCAAACTTTTTATGTACCTGCAGTAGGATGGTGCATCTATTTTTAAAACCTTTGTATAGATATAAATACAGATTATTGCATATCAAGGAAGAACGTGAGTCCTTAAAAAAGGGGCAGCAAAAGAAAGATAGAGCAGCAGCATGTCTAACACCAGGAGCCTTGTTCCTATGCATTGTCCCTGCATCTGAGTTGATTTGTCTTATGCGGGGGGCCAAGCAGGTTCTTGGCCAATCCTAGGACAGACAGCAGTTTGTACAGTTGCCTCTGACTTCCCACAACCACAGATGAAGCTTTTTAACATCATCAAAATCTTTATGCTAACATAAGAGTGAATTCAGTTAAACAGTAAAGTTGCTTTTGAGACAGCCTTCTCAATTAATTCTGTGTTCTCCTGAGTTTGTGACTTAAATGTGCAGCGCATCTGCAGGTGTTCAGAAACATCAAAGCATCAGTAAAAACAACAAAAATAACCTTTAAATTAACATCCATAAATGATAATATATCACACGAGTGTTTGAAAACTGAGAGTGGCGTCCACAAAGAATATTTCCATGCTTCTTCACACGGGGTGTTTTTAGCTTGCCGTGGAAATGCACGCTGTAGTACACTTTAGTCCCCACTAATAGCTGGCATGGCTTTCATCTTCCTGCTTGATGCACAGTGGCTTTTTTCTCTGCCTTGCTTGTGGCAGAAAAATGTTGCCTGGACTTTTATTGCCTTACCTGCTCCAGAGTGGTTGCTCCCATTTGCAATGAGATTTACCAGCACTTTAGGAAATTGGCCAGTAAGCTTGTAGGTAGCTCTTCTTGTAAGAAGAAATAGGAACTCAATTGCATAATCAGTCAGCATCATTCTTCGTGTCGGCAAAACAGAAGAAAGGGAAAGAGCAAACCCATGGAAGTACAAACACACTGTCAACACTTACCTCTGTGTTCATTCAAATTGTTTCAATTAGAGGAAAAGCTCTGGTGAGTCTGCCTGTACTAAGGGCTCACCCAAACAGTGAGACAGTGAGAAACTGATCTCTGTGCTTGGAAGAATGGTTTCTGAATATATGCCCAAGGTTTCCCCAAGTTCTGCCATCACCAGGGACAGTTTCCCCAGTGCTCAACAATGGAGCAGGGTTCTGTCATATTATACCTCTGTTCCCTTCTTACATCTCAAGGATAGTGTCTGTTATGAGCAGGTCTAGAGCTAATATTTTTTACTCCAAGGGGTGTCATTGACCTTTAAGCCATTTAACATGCCTCAACCTCCATCCATAAATTTTCAGGCACTTGCTCCTGCCTGGAGAAAGGAGGAGAGAGGGTGAATAGGGATGATCCACTGCAAGAGCAAACTCTCAGCATGGCGGCCCTATATCAGCTGGACAAAGTAGATGGTAAAATGGGGTGAGTGTCACCTCCCACCCCCTGGATTTCTCCACTGGAAACATCTGAAGACATCAGAACAAAAGTTTCAAGCAAAATTTCTGCTGTCAGAAAATTAGGGAAGGATTCTCCTCCCAATGCTTTACGTGAACACAAGCTGTCAAGTCTAGACTGAAACATCAACAAAAGATGAGGCATTAAATGTGGTTAATCTCACAGAACCCCAAGGAGTACTCTGTTCTCTACCACTGTACAAAATTCCTGTTTAGTGTTACATGGGCAATAGCTGGAACCCACATCCACACAGATTTTGAAGACTTTTCTCATGCAATTTTAGTTATCCACATCACAGCCAGGTTCTGGATCCTGGCAGGGTGGTCAAGTCCTCTGGCAAAATCAATCACTGCACCCACTCCGGTTGTACAGGGAGCTGTGTTGTACAGAACCACATGCACCTAGTCATTTCCCTCTTAATGTCTGGACTTGCATTCCTGCTCAAAATGAGCCTAAAGCTTGGGGAAAAAAATGCTTGAGAAATTTTCCTCAGCACAGAAGTCTCCGTTTTCCACAGAAGATGTAACAGAAATGCAGTGAAGCTCCCCAAAGGGATGAATGAGGAGCAGTTCAGCCCCCTGCAACAGCTTCCTCTGCAGTTGGCTCTGAATGCCAACAAGCTGGGGTTCAGGTGTGCATTTTTGCTTATGCCCAGTGTCTTCTTGAGACACTGATTTATGTGGAGCAGAGTGGCAAAGACAACCACCTTCTGATTCAGGCAAAGTCTGAGCATTTTCTAAGGTGCCTTGCCCCTTTGATCTACTTTCTAATACTTACTTGTCTCCTCATAATGCCTCTAATTTCCAATTCCAAAGCTAAGGCCTGTTTTCACTGTCCAATAAGCAATGCACTAGTAATGTGGAAAGGAAAAAACTTCAGGGTCACAAGCCATGCCAGATCTGTGAAGAGTTGACATCACTGAGATCTGTGTGTGTGGAACAAGGACAGTAAATAACAATGCTCTCAACATGTGACTTTAAAATGTTTCTATTGGCTTTCCATGGATAGACTTAACTGTATTATCTGTGTTCTTAACAGAATATTCAACAAGTGAAAAATGTGTCTGATAACCCACTCTACTGAGCAGCATGTCCTGACAGCTAGGGACTCCCACTTCATCCCTTCAACTGAAACAAACCAATTTTGCCAATGTCATTTTTCACCAACTGAAGCCTTTTCACCTCATTTTTATCTCAGTGACAGTCCATCTCCAGTAACCACCACTTACACTGACAACAATCTCCTTCCACCACATGCTCCACTTGTCAACAACATCCACTTTGTTAATATAAATAGTTTCTTGAAATTTTGCTCAGAGTTTCACTCAAGTGTAACTATATAGGATGTATCTTCCTTCACAATCCTCATAATCTTCTTCTACACTGCTTTACTCAGCCAGCAGTCTGGTCTATAAATCAGAACCACATTTCCTCTTCCAAATATATTCATTATCATGGAATCATAGAATGATTTGAGCTGGAAGGAGCCTTCAAGATCATGTAGTTCCAAGCTCCCTGCCTCGCACATCTCCAAGATAGAGCATACACAACTTCTCTGAACAACCTGTTCCCATGCCTCATCACCCTCACAGCAAAAATCTTCTTCCTAGTATAGAATCCAAATCTACTCTCTTTCAGTGTGATAAGACTGTGACTTGTCCTGTCACTACATGCTCTTGTGAAAAATCCCTCTCCAGCTTTCTTGTGGGCTCCCTTAAGGTAATGGAAGGAGGCAATTAGGTCACCCTGAAGCCTTCTCTTTTCTAGGCTGAACAGACTCAATTCTCTTAGCATTTCCTGGCATTAGAGGTCCTCCATCTCTCCAATCACCTCGGTGGCCCTGCTCTGGACAAGTTCATATCCTTCCTGTACTGAGTTCCCCACTGCTCAATGCAGCACTCCTGGTGGGATCTCACCAGAAAAGCACAGAGGAACAGAATCCCCTCCCTCACCCTGCTGCTACACTGCTTTTGGTACTGCCAAAAACAGTTGGTTCTCTGGGCTGGAAATGCACACTCCCAGCTCATGTCAAGCCTATCATCCACCAGCATGGGTGTGTGCATTTAAGGATAATGCAGACCCAAGTGGTTCTCATTTCTTTATTTCTTCTTATCTTATCATTTCCATTTAATTTCCCACAAAGCTAGGATGCAGCCTCTTTACTAAACTAGGGGATTGAACTGTGGAGTGGAGCTGCAGTGTAGATATTGTGAAAGGAGAAAGGGAAGGAACATGGAAAGATTCATATTTCCAGTGGAGAGCTGTGGATCAGTGTGTAACCTCTGGACACTGGGAACATTTACTGAGATGAAGGCTGTTCACTGTTAACACAGCCACCCGTCAGGGACACCCACTCCATACTCTGCTGATTAATTTGGTCATCCTGACTTTCACCTATTTTATCTGTTGTATGTCAAGAAGACAATTTCTTTGCATTTTGGAGTCTAAGACCAAGTGCAGCAGTTAAAGGGAAGTGAAAGCAGGACATTTTGAAGACTTTGGAGAAAGATTAGATAGCTGTACTGATATTGTATAAGCATGGGAAGGGCAAAACATGGGACTTCTGTGTTGCCTGTTAATTCATGGAACCTAAGAGATTCTCAAAGCAATGAATCATGAGGAAAAGGATCCTAAAAACAGCAAAAATGCTTGGTGCTCCTGCTTACAGTCGATACCAACTGCAATGACAGCCTATACACAAAAATAAACACTCTGAACATTAAACAGAGTTTCTGTTTATCACACATTTTGGCTGGCTGAATGCACTAAAAAATTGGACTATTTCCCCAAGATCTGGACCCCAGCAAAAGCAGAAAAGCCTGTTTGGAAGGTTTGGAAGGTTTTTGAAGAAATAGGGAAATTGAAACTGGAATCCATCCGTGGTTAACTTCTTCTCTCCCAAAGTCTCAGAGTTCTGATCCTTTTCAGGACCATTGCACATCAGGAGATATCTTCTCCTGGTCTTGGTGGACCTATAAAGGATAGTAGGCATTAAGTAGCTTCAAGACAAGCAGAGGACTAGAAGAAAAAGATATCACTGCCAGACCTACTACTATAACTGTTCCAGGCTTGGATTATTTTCCCCCTTTTGTATTGATTCACTGTTGCACATTTGACCACCTTTTTTCTCACAGTCTCTGTTTTATATTCCCAGCTTTCTTTCTCCTCCTCTTTTTTCTCCATCTGCCATTTTTGTACACAGTACTGCTCCTCCCAACCCTTTCTTCAGGCCAGAAGTATTTGCAGTGCAACAGTTGTTTTCTCTGGCTTTTTCAATCATACAGGTATACACAGAGAGACAAATGCATATATTTGAGAAGAAAAATACAAGGACTTTATTGCTTCTTCATTAGGGGCAGTTGATGGTGATATTTGTGATGATTGTCATGACTGACTTAAATCTGGGCCCTGAGAGCTCTGTCCTCTGTGCAGACAGGTTTTGTCTCACTGTAACTGATCCACTAAGAGAAAGCTGCATCTCTTCAGTTGGATCTTCATCCCAAACCTCTCCGTATTTCAGGCCACTGAAAGCCAGTTAGAATATAAGACCAGCCCTGGAAGCAGGTTTGATATTCTATAAAGACAGAGTGTAACCTCATATAGGTGTGATATCCTTGTAGTCGCCATGCAGAAAGTTGCTTCAGGGCTCTGGGCCTGCCAAAGCATCAGGCATATGAAAGAAGACTTGTACTGCACTGTTATTTTTTCAATGGCCCTCTTGTTGCCTAACCAGAGAGATGGACTCTGGCAGCTAATTTGAGACAATAAAAAGCTTTGCTGGGGCTGCTAGAGTGCTTGGCATCAGCAAGGAAGTCTGTTGGAAACTGAAGAGTGAGCTTCAGGTGAGTGGAAACTCAGTGCCCCACTTGATAGGAGGAATCCCATCACTACCCATCCGACAGGTTCCTGGAAGGACTCACATCTCCTTTACTCTCCTTGGCCCTATCACCTTTCAGATGATAAATTAAGGAGATTTTTAAATGAACACAAGGATGTCATATGAGGAAGGAACTTCACTTATCCCAGACACCATGTACATATGCCTGGCAACTTTTCTGGTCAGTGCTTGTTCCCTCTGGTACATAATGCTGTTTAACTCATAAGAAGGGGTACTAGCAGATGAAATAAGAACAATTTGTCTTAGGTCATGACACAATTGACAATGTCACTGGACATAACACTGAAGCTTAAAAAAAGGCCTAACAACATGCCAGAGCAAGGGAATAAATAAATCAGAGATGACTTTTAAATCATACAAAATGAATAACAATTTTTTTTCTTCTATAATACTGAAGCCCCTGTTCTGAAACAAATTTATGTGACAGGCCACAAAGGATTGTTGATATTGTATATATGGTGCTGCACCCCCAAAATTATTCAACCCAGACTTAAAGTTTTCCATATACCCTGAATTTTATCTTTTTATTAATGATACAGTCATTAAGTTATTTGGAAGTTTTATGGAAGTTTTATTTATGGAAATTATTTTTTCCACATAATCTTTGGTTCATGACTGAAAGAAAAGTATTTTATTGGACTCCTTAGGCTGGTTCTTCAGGCAGAGGTCCCAGATACGGTTTGAATATAGTGTTCACAGCCTGTTCACAGCTTTATTAGGGATTTTCTCTTGCATTTGCTTTTTACTGTATGAGGGCTCAATTTCCACAAGGATTTAGCATCATATGATCTCTTCTTGGTACCTAATCAGTAGGACTCATAACCTCTAGTTTGGATTCAAGTATTGATCAAATTACTTTGAACAGTACAAATTACACTGTTAGAGCTAGGTATCAGCAAATTGGAGCCACAAAATCAGCATAATGTTGTCCAGTGAAAAATGGCAAGAACATGTATAAGGTCCTAAAGGAACTTTAAGAGAGAGAACTCTTAGAAGTTAGAAGATCCTCAAACTGAAGGGAGCCTGTCTGCACTCAGTTTGGTAAGATGGAAAGGTGGATGGGATTTCCATTTGGAGTCCTTCAAAGGCATGTTCCACACTTCAGTGTCAAATCAGGGAATTATGCTGTTTATTATTGAAGAGCATTAAAGTGCCTGAAGGGTGTGCAGGCTCTTCACCCCCAGGATCATGCCTGAGGATTTACTGGGGAGAGATACAAAGCGGAGTAATTCAATACCACGAGAGCACTTTTTTCACATTTCATGAAAGTTTGTGAGACAATAATTCAGGCCACTTTACAGAAGGATCTTCAACCCTAGTCTCTATAGATTTCTGCCTGAGTGTTTTTTAACTGTCCCTTACTTTTAAAAATCCTTCTCTGAGAAGTCTATTGCACTGAGCCTCCAAATGAGACCAGCATCATACAGCATATTTTATGATTCTCTGCAGGCCTGGAAGACAAAGGGGAAAGAAAATAGTCTTAGAATGAGGACGGCATTATATGCTGCATATGTCTAGTGACAAAATTTAGATACATAAGTCAAAAAATGATGAAAAGAATTTCCAGAATGATGTATCAACTCAGTTGGTGGGATGGGGATATAAGTACTGAATTTAGGCACCTAAAATGGCAGGTCTTATCTATACCCCTTCTAAAGTCTTCTGTGCTACATGTAATTTCCAAAAGGACCACATGAAAATATTTGCATGTGTGTGTGGTATTATTTACATTTTTAACTTTGTGTTTATGAAAGATTGTCTTTTAACTAGTAAAATTAATGTCAGTAAGTGGACTCAAAGGATACTAAAATCGTCTTTTTTTAATTTATGTGGTCTAACTGAGGCAGCAGGCAATTCAGAAGTGCTAGAGGGGAAACTGCAGGCTGATGGTACCATATGCTTTAAAGTATTCTGAAGGAGAAAGAAAGTGGGAATATATTTTATAAGACCTTATGGTATTTCTTTTCATGAAAAAGTGCACAGAACAGGCATAGTGAAGAAGTTGAAGTTTTGTTTATAATATGTGGCACACAAAGCCCATTACTCTTTACATAAACAGTATGCTTTATAATGCTTCATGTAGTTTCTTTTCTTTTATCTATTCTCTACTATGTCTACAGAACTTCCATAAATCTGCCATTTTCTGCTCAGTACATCAACATAACTGAGTTTTACCTCGTTTGGATGTCACACAAAGTTTGTGTGATTCTATCAAACAACTTTTTGGTCAGAATGTTATCAACCCAACCAGTGTTACACTTTTGATATTGTATTTCTGGAGCAAACTTACATAAAATCACAATATAGGGTTAGAAGTTACATAGATCTAATGAGATCAGAGTTAATAACAAAAAAAAAAATATGTTTCCATATGCATTTTATTTTTGTTATATTTTCAAAACTGATGTCTTTTTCTAATTATGATGTTCCATTGTATTTTAAGATATTCTCGCTTAGGACAAATTAGTATAATGATTATATATTATATTAATATAATCAAAATATCTATTTGGCAGAAGAAAAACTGCAGCAATTATCAGCAAAATTTTTACATAAGTTTTAAAACACTTACTGCAGCTGGACATAGGAAGCTAACTAGATATCAGCGCTGCAGCAACCAGCATTTTGACAGTCCTGTGTCATTCTGGCTGACTATATAATACACTATGTATACTAACAATATAAACATCCCCTTAGTGATGCTCTTTCAGAAATGGATTAAATAGTCAATCACGTTCAATGGTTTTCCATAGTATGGAATTGTATACGGCATTTCTGCCAAAAGTCATTGCTACATAGTCAAAAGCATGTTATTACTTCCCTGTTAGGTCTTGAGGACAGACTAGTGTTCAGCTGGTTTTATCTAGTCCATCTTTCTATTTATATTATATTAAGATCTAGAATTCCTATCGCAGTTTGTTTTTATCATCCGAAATTGTGGAATGTAAGTAATCGGAATCCTTTTGAGTCTCATTATTTTTAAAGTTTTCATGTTGATTTCTGTTAGGCAAGAATGATTTGAGTAAATTCAGGACTACATCTTTGCCTGGTTGAAGCTAGTCTTCAATTGCCTAAAACTGCCTTGATCTCACAACACTGCAGCCTAATCATAAATTCAAGGAGGCATGACTCCTTAGTTTGCTTTACCATTGGTGGAGATGTCACTTATTGAAAATATAGTTCTATTTAAAAATCTGTTGCACAAGCTTTGTGGAATTTTAGTCATCACTTCAGTAGGTGACACTTAGAATTTGACCATTCTATATACCACTATTCAGAAAACAGATGTATAAAATCACAAAATCTGTGAACCTGTGCCTGCTTTAAAATTGTTTACAGTGCTTTTTGTTTGCTACAAAATTACAGACATTTCCAGGTCCATACAGTCCAGGACACAGGATGCAACAGCAACCAGGTTACTGAGGAAGAGACCTGCAGGAGAGTCTTATGTGCATATCAGCACACCAGGGGATGTTGGGATTTTTCTTTAGCAGGGCTGAGTAGGAAATTCTTTTCTGACTCTGACAGGATTTTATGATACCGAAGAGAATCTTCTTTGACAATATCTCTCAATCTCTCTTTGAATGATCAGCACTTAAAAACTCCATTTTTTATCCACAGAGAGATTATCAGTGAAATATTGGCTAAGGTCAATTAAAACAGATTTATTTCCACAATTATTATCAACTATTTTATGGTTTAACACTTTTTTAATACATTTTTCGTCTTTAAAGGGGAAATTATTACTTTGAAAGTGTCTGACATGAACATTTTTTAATTTCAGAAAAGCTACATAAATTGTCCCAACAGAATATTTTAATGTTAATTTCAAAGTACTAAGTTTCTAAGGAAAACTTCCAACCATTCTCCTTCTGCTCCACATCTTTGTGTCCCATTTTTCCCATGCAAAAGCTACTAGCACCTCTATAATTAAGGTGCCTGTTAGCAGAGTGGCTGACTCAATTTCTTACCCTTGTTTCATCAGTCCTGCTGAGTCTCCTCTGACAGTTTTTCCCAGTACCTCCAAAGCCTACTCTATGCTAGGAAACTGAAAAGAACATGGTCCTGAGCATTGCCTTGCAGTCATGCATGCTGCTTAAATCATTAGCATCTTCTCCAGCATGGATTTGGTCCATGCCAACCAGCACTCTCCCTGCTGGTGCTATAGCATGGATAGACAGCTTAAACACACAGTTAGGTAGCTAATGATCAAGTGTGGATTTGGGAACAATTCTGATAGCAATTCTGAGTAGGGATGCCTTATTTTGCTTGGAAAGTATCTTATCTTTGTGGATTAAAAACCTCTTATGCTCAGGTGAGTCTCACTCAAAGCAGTCAAAGAAACTTCTCAGTCAATGTTCTTTCCTAAAAGGGTTCAACTGCTGAAATAGACAACTTGGGTATGTAAAGACACCTCATTCATAAATAGGTTTTTGAGTAGTTACTTTCAAAGTATTAAAAAAGTTTTCTCTGTTACTACCATGTGTATTTTTCCATGAGAGTTGAAAAGCCAGGCTTCAGTAAGACCATCCTAGATTAAAAAAAATTAATCAAAATTCATCTTTTCCTTGCCCATAGTTTAGCTAGCACTTCCCTCCCTCTCACCTAGCTCCATTTGCCACTCATGAGGTGCAGCCACCCATCTGCCCTTATGCCATATTTGTAGCTAAGAAATGCTTCTTTGTGCTACAGAAGCTGAGCAATGTGTGTGCAGCTGTGCTGGGAAAGCCTCTGGAAATGCCTCTTCCCAGTGAAGGCTGGCAGCTAAGAGAGGTGTAGGGGTGCTTGGTGCAGCCATTTGCAGGCTGTTTGGACCTGGATTTAATAAATGCAGGCTAACAATTATATACTTGATCTTCAGGTCAAGGAGTCCCAGCATAAGTCTGTTCAATCAAACAAGTGCTGCTGCAGCACTGAGATACTCAGGCACTGGAAACCCTGAAACCATCAGCTCAGTGCTCCAGGATTAAGCCATCCCATAAAATACCTGTAAAGCAATCACCTTGGTGCCTTTTTCTCACATCAAATGTGGTTATCCCAAAAATTCTAACAATTGCAGAGAAATATTTTGTCCCTTTTTCTGAACAATGCCTGTTCCACAGAGGTACAGTAAATAATTCCTTGTTTCCGAATTGGTATATATTTACACTTCAAAACTGAGGAATAAATATGACAGAGCTATTTGATCTTTGCATAAAAATGGACTTCAAAGCTGAATGTGTATTTCTGTTCATTTTACAGCTACAGATTTCCAGCAGAAAGTGATTATGCCTCTGATCACTGATGCCTATTGTAGTGGCAGTTTCATCTAGTGCTTTTTCAGAATTTAATCATTGTCTTTTGTTGACCAGTACAACAGTACAGAGAGCTTTGCACTACATGTGTAAGTGGCTAGTCTAATTGAAAAACAGACTAAATCTACCAGATTTTTGTAATGCAGTAAATTGTGAATAGGAGAATAAAAATGTCCTCAATGTCTGCATGTGTATTGTTACTTTGAAGCTACTCCCAGCTACCACCACCACAGGATCAGAGGAGAAGCTAACACCCACTACTTTAAATAATTATTGGATTCGTTTTTCTCATTATTTCTCATTCATTCTATTTTGAGCACCACCCCACTTGATGTTATAATTAGTTCTCTGAAAAACCTTTTGCAGAATAAATGGTTCTGGCTTTGGAGCATCAGAGATATGACAACTATGTGTGTTAGGCAGAAGGAAAAATTTAGTCATCAAAACTTGCAGTTAAATGCAAGTTTAATTTCAATATTAGTACAGAAGCCATGCATATAAAGAGTGTATCCTACATTTTCCTCCTTATAAGCAGAGACCTTAAGTGGATGCATAGAATTTCTCATTAAGTTATCGTGTGGCTCATTACACTGATTTTTTCAAGGCCACATGCAAATAGAATTTCTTAGATTTTTGTGACCTTAAATGTGTATAACCAGCATAAAACATACAAAGGCAAGTTCACCATCTGAAGTAGAAGGAAAACAGTGATGTTTGCTCTAAATATGTCTATTCAAAGGAAGTTTCAGGAATTTTCCTCTATAAGCATTTTAACACACTTTTTTTTTTTTTTGCAGAAGGGCTTTAAAGTTCCATAGAGTAAAGACCTTTCTGTTCATGTCTTGTCTTATTTTTCCTGTCTTCTCCTCCAAGTCTGCTTCGGTCTTTTAACTTCTGGGTTCCCTGTGATCCTGACTTTGCATATTACTCATCCCAGAGGGCACTTCCCCTTCCTGCTGCACAGAGTGGAAATGCAGTTTTAAGTCAGAGTCTGAAAGATTTCTTACAAGCCTCTGCACACCAAGAGCAGCACCCAGACAGGGTTCACTCCATAGGAGACATTGTCTATGCAGCTATTATTAGATTTATTGAAGTTCCGCAAGTCCAACAAGAGATAAAAGCCTCCAAAAATGGTTGTCCCTTCTCTCTTTACAAATTCAGTCACAGGGAGGATTTTATGTATCAGACAGAAAGAGGGCTTAGAGTACTGGCTCTAAAACCCTGATCCTGGACAGACTCAGCCTTGAATGCAGCTCAGACAAAGATACAAAACGAAAGAGTGCCCAGTGAATTCAGTGGGTCCAATAGCAGTGATTTGGTATTTAAAGAAATGTTGAGGTCTTACTCATAGAAGTGCTGAGTTATCTGTCTGTATAATAATTTAAGGTTCATGGCACTAGTGATAAGATGACACAGCAGCACAGAGTGATTTCTAGATTTCCTCCTCTCTTAATGCCCACTCACCTGTGCAAAATGAATTTGTAACCAACTATTTCCTTTCCAGGAATGGCTTGTATCTGGAAAATGCTGCAAAATAAGGCAGTAAGTCAGAATCCTGGAGAATATTGGCCAGTTTCCCATAGCTAAATAAAACTGGGGTACCACTTCTATTTCAGTTATTCCATTTGTCCTGCCAAATGTTTGTTCCAGTGGAAAGAATTCAGGTGTTCCTCATTATCCTTCTGCACTGTTCTAGCAAATAAAAACATGAAATTAAATTAAGTACTTTTCATTGGACAGTATTTTAATGATTCAAATAGTATAAAGTCAGTATTAGTATTCATGTCACATTCAATTATCTCCCTACCACAACCCCCCATTTGCTTTTCCATGTGTTGGTTCATCACACAATGCTAATTAGGTCACTTCAAATGGACCATAATTGACAATGACACTTTTGCAGGTTTATATTTTCACACAGAAAATCTGAGAATAAATTAATGACCAGCAATTTTGACAATTACGGTCAATTAAATTTGTCAACATCACAATTGACAAAATTAATCTATATTTTATATTGAAACCTTGACATTAAGAATGCAGTCTTGGCAAGTAACCAGATTTAGGTGACAAATGTGTAATACTGCATTAAAATTATTCATTCTCAAAAGATATGGGCTAAAAGATTGATATCTTTTAGATCTAATGTCCTACCAATAAACAACTAAAAGAAAATCCTGAAGCTTATATATACCAGTGAGGAAAAAAAAAAATATCTTCTTCTTAATGACCACACCATTTTCTAAGTTTTAACAAAGGTTTAAAAAATTCCAGTACTGGGGATTCAGTGTTCAAAATGCGTGCCTAGTTCATCTAAAACTTTATCAAAAAAAAGGAAAAAAATATCACAAGGACATGTCTTTTCTCATTCCTAGACTGGCTACAAATTTTTATAGGCAAACTGCAGGATACCTTGGGAATTTACTGACAATCTTCAACATTAATCTTATACCACAGGGTCCATGCACCAGAACTATAGATTTTGTTGATTCTTCTGTGCAAACGAGGTTCACTGATAGTAATCCTCCCTTCAGGCTGCATATACTTATAGTCGTAGTAAAAAAAAAAAATCAAAATTAAATGCAGAACAAATTCACTGCAAAATTAATTAAATCACAAAATAAAATATCAGAATAAATATGACCATAGAAAAATAAGTTAAAACCCAGAGCCGTCATTTGGATTTGTGATATATGTATGAAACAACCAAAAATATTACAATGGATTCCTTCCCAAAAAGCCCTGGAGAGCAGGTTGTATCAAGCCAAAGCCAGATGAGACTGGCAACAGTTTTCCAATTTTGGACCTGGATAAAGAATGAAAAGTCCATTAACTGAGCTTCACTTCCAAAAAGCAATAAAACTTCAATTTTAACTCCTGTTTATTTTTACTACCTTTTGCTTGAATGCATTTTGTCCTGAGGATACACACAGGTCAAATAGTTGCATTAATGCAATTCAGACAGGCTTTTTGAAATTAACCCCCACACACACTTTGTAACACCCAGGGAGACTTCTGTCTTCTGTGGTCATTTGGAAGTCATTAGTCAAGCTAAACAGCCATGAAAAACATTGATGGGACAGGATAGTAAATCAGACACGCAAAAACCCCTTATTATCCAGGATATATTAACTTTGTGCTTAACATGGAGCTAGTGCTATATCAACTGTAAAGCAAGATGGCTTGACAGACATTGATATAGTTGGAACTGTATTACTATAGCCAAATGCAAATTGAGGATAATAGCTGGCAAATCTGAGAATAGACTTCATTAGCTTTCCACGCATGTGCTTGCATGTGGACATCGTATTGCCATATTCATTTTGACCTAAAGTAGTTAAATTCATTAAAAGAATTAACAATTCATTACAGCACTGTTTCCTGACTGAACTATGGGGCCTAAGTCACTATTTTCACAACTGCCAGGAAGGTTAAATCAAATTTAATTAGAAATTAGAGTAAAAAGAGGTATGTGTTCAATATGCAAGGTATAATTCTCCTTGCATTTTTCAGAGTGTAAGGCGGTATGTGGTAATGTTATGTCTAAGCAAAAGCTAACATTTCCAGTGCTTTGTGGGAATTATTTTACCTTTCTTTATGTAAACCATTGGATTGGGTAGAGAATGCTGTCGTGCCTCAGGGATAAAAGTTTAGGTCTTAATTAGTAATGTTTGCATTACTAGAGTGCTTAAGAAGTTCAAAAAGAAAGAGTATTCTAGCTGATGTAGTCTTACACCAGTTTAGAAGCATTATTTAAAAGCAAATTTAAAGCTGCTTTGAAAACAAACAGCTGGAAAGAAAGATGGGGGAAAAGCAAAAGAATACAATTCAAATTCCATTATAAGCAAGAGAAATATACATGAAAATGCCAGATTTTCAGAAGAGTTCCACCTGCAGAATTGCACATTTGGTTTGTCGCACAAAACAATGAATAATCCTGTCTCTTGAACACTGTTGACAATCTGTTTCCTTCGGTCAGGTATTTCCTCCCGTCCATTCTGATTATGTCAGAGCAACCAGAGCACGGAATCCTTCTGACTGTGATCTGTGTCACCACTTCTTACAAAGCAATGGTGATAACAGCATGATACCAGTTTATTCACTAAAGACACTGCATGGTGAGCTCAATCATTATAAAGCAAGAAGGTAACTAATGCAAAGGGATACTTGATCACTGACAATGAATGTGTCCTCCACAATGGACTACATGTTGGAAGTGAAACAAAAATTCTCATACCTATACAGAGCGTAAATCCTGCAGTTTTTTCAAAGAGACACTCACTTTTTAATTAAGTGGGGAGCCTAAAAATGGACCAGTGGAGTACAGACTCCCTCTGGATGAAGGAGGCTTGTCCGAGTTGCTAAAAACACCTCACTGAACTATTTCCATACACAATCCTTCTGGCAGTTTCTCAAAGAAACTACCCCTGTAGCCACCACACTATGAAAACCCATCTATGCAAAACCTTGCAAAATCTAATGACTCAAAACCTAGCTGCTAATTTGCTATTTGGAAAAGAATTGAGACTGTGTCAGCTTTAAAATACCCAAACTGTTCACAACTTGGGAGCTGTCATTCATTCAAATGTACTGTCAAAGGTCAGCAGAATATTTTTTCTTTCTGTATCAAATTTTTGCCACAGAAACAATTGACAAATGCAATTTTTTAATATCCATCTTTGAATATATAATGCCATCTTTAACAAAATTGGCTTATTTAATAAAGATGGAAGGTATCAGAGTTGCTTAAGAGAAAAAGCATGGGGTTCCTTTGGAGCATTTTCTGTATTAACTCCTGGATGATCCCCTGGGATACAGTAAAATGATGTAAGCACAACCACATTGTCTTCTATGGCAACTTTAGGGAGTTCCATCTTAACTTTGTGTGTTAAGATGGAAACCCTGAAACAAGATTTTAGTGAAGCAAAATTGCTCTTTGTGCCACTGCTGCTGCATTTGGGGATGGAATTGGAGGATGTTTGTTCTGTTCCAGGTATGCTCAGCCTCTAACACTGATGTGTATTTGTTGGTTTTGCAACCAGTTTTAAAGGTAGTCTTTTTAAAACCAGTCTTTTTAGTTTCCCAGGAGAGCAATTCAGCTCCTCCATCCAGGGGAAATCAACACTAGTAATGCTGGAAAAAAAAAAAAAAGCTTTGAACTTATTTTACTGAAGTTTTTTAAGATTATTTAAAACTCTTAAAAGGAAGCTGCAACCAAAGTTTAAAGAAGGTGTTACTATTCACATCTAAACTGGCAAGGAATCATTTGAATGCTGTTTAAGAACATGCTGGGGGTTTTTTTTTAATCAGAGAATGCAGATGAAGAAATTCACTGATCCTAGCATTAAAAGTGCAATGCATACCCTCATGCATGAGAAGGAAGCTCTGAAGTTAACCCAATTGCACAAAAACTCCTCAGAACCTCGGCAAAGTTGCACAAAGGATGAGGCTGAATAGGCTTCCATATAGATAATATTTCTTCTGATAGAAATTAGCACCTCGTAGATAGTGTCAATAAGATCTAAATACAGCCTCTTGAATCACACAAACATACAGAAGAAGATTACAAATAAGTAAGACCTCCAGGGAAAGGTCTTCATCCAATGTTTTTTACAGTATGGTTGATGCACTGCAACCATCTTTTCTCAAAAGAGTAATTTTCTTTTGCTATTAAGAGCCATGAGGCAATTCATTATCATTCCTGCTTGGTTGGGATTAACAGGAATTCCCACAGCAGACCCACACTTTGAACTGCCCTCACCAGCTGAACCTTTTTTTTTTAAGACTTTCTAATGCTCCTGACAGATTAGAAGTAAGCAATGATAAACAGATTCATGGGTGTCCACGAGAGAAGAACACACAGCACCAGCCCACACAGCCCAAGGGTGACTCCAGCTGCTGTCTGTGAGAAGCGTATTTTCTACCCCAGGCACTTGTTCTGTGTGAGCAGGGAGAAAAGCTTCCTCTGTGATAGATAATGAGTCACTTGCATGGTTAAGTTATGGGTTTGGAAGAACAATTACCAGTCAGACTTGCCTGCAAAGAGCTGCTTTCCTCTAGGACCCTACTCATTCCTTTGACTCAGCACACCATTACCAGCCCAGTTTGGGAAGGAGGATATTTGCATATTTTTTGTTGGTTTCTTTGCCTCTTCTCCATTAGGTTTTTGTGATGTTATTAAAGAGGTATTGTGGTCTAAACTGACCTGGGAGCCCTACCTCAGACAGCTTCTTGCTCAATCCCTGCAGTGGGATGGGAGAGAGCATCAGAAGGGTAAAGGTGAGAAAACTCATGGGTTGATATGAAGACAGTTTAACAGGTAAAGCAAAAGCCACACACGCAAGCAAAGAAAAACAAGAAATTCATTCAGCTATTCCCAGGAAATCAGGACTCCGTCACATGCAATCATAGAATCATAGAACAGTTTGGGTTGGAAGGGATCTTCAAGATCACCCAGTTTCCTTCTAGACTTGGAGAGACAAAGGCCACCATTCTGAAAGTCCCGATCTTCCTCTTTCTTCCCCCAGCTGTACATGCTGAGCATGACACCATACTGGATGGAATGTCACTTTGGTCAGCTGGGGACAGGTGTCCCAGCTATGTTCCTTCCCAACATCTCACCCACCCCAGCCTACCCATTGTCAGGACAGCCTGAGAAAGAGAAGACCCCAATCTGTGCAAACACAGCACTGCTGGAAGTGCTATAAGGAAAATTAACTTTATCCTAGCCAAAACCAGTACAAGGGGAAATCAGAAATAATTCACTAAACAGTTTTGGTGGCACAGGACTAGGTTTGTCTGAACAGAAGCCAGAAGGCAGAAGTGAAAACAGCTGGGAATGGCAAGGCGCAACATGGAAAGACTCCTTTTCCAGACATGCCATTACCCCCAGTCAGCTCGTTATCTTTTTAAAGGATTTAATTATTTAATCATTCAACCTAGGCTTTTCCTAGTCCCAGATGTCCCCACCATATATTACCAAAACCAACTCTGCAAGAAGGTGTAAATACTTGCAAAGACACAATCACAAAGGGTAAAAGAAAAAAGACTATTTATGTTGGCTAGAGAAATGTGAATTTTGATGACTGCTTTTAATTTTTCCCAAGTGTTTTTCTCTTCATTTGATACAAAACCATGAAAAAACTTGGGCTGTTTGTGTTCCTGGTCAGCACTAGCATTTGCCTTCAGCACTGTACAACATGACAGTCTGGACTTTCGAGGTAGGAGAGTGAAAAGAGAAGCACAAATTATACTAACTTTTAATTCCACCTCTGTTTCTGATGTACTTAAACACTCCTGAAGAACTCCCATGAATTTTATTTCATACCTTTCCTCTCCAAAGGACTGAGTGAGGTGGAATCCTACCAAAGGCCTCAGCCTTACATGAATATGAGAGCTGGAATTTGTCAATTTTTCTAATCCAGGTATGACATGGAGATTTAACCATCATTTTACTATCAACTGGCACTGCAGCTGGATCAATAGGAAGGTAGTTTATGGCAGCATTGGGAAACACTCCCTGAGCTGAGCATGTAGATGCAGCAACTGCATGACAGTGTGCCCTTCTCTCTTTCTTTCCTTTCCTAGAGGCAAACAAAAGATCTAAAAGAGTGAAGGAGAGACTGGTGTAAATGTGAACATATTCTGGATTTTTCTGGGAGCACAGTGGGTGCTGGGCTGGGACTACAGGCACAATTAGAAAGACAGGGCAGTGGGAAGGGCTGCAGTTCCTCTCCCTTGAGCTTTGATGCAATGTCAGTGACTTGTGGATCCACTTCAACCAGAAATGTTCTTCAAAACAACACTGAAACAAGGACCAAACAATCTGACATATTAAAGTCAGCTGAGAACTGTTCTGAGCAGGTATTTCCTTCATTTGGGGTTTTCAATCTTTTCTTTATCGTGTTGTTCCCTTTAACTTACGCCTATCAATGTTACTGAAATAATGGAGATTTTCTGAATACCCCCAAGGAGGAGAAGCCCCTTTCTACAGCTGTATTTTTGAATTCTGAATTTAGGAGGAGGTCCTTATATAGTTTACACTTGGGCCCTGAATATTCTTTACTTATGGCTACTTAGCGGGAAGATAATTGTTCCTCTTTCCTCAGAAAACATAAATATACACACGGTAAATTTTATTTTATTTTTAAATGGAGATGCCTTACTCACTATATTAATAGATCTATGAGTTATCATTTGCATTATGATATTATGGGCACAACAAATATGTGATTTAATGGAAGCTCACATCGTCTAAAGACAAATAATTGTAACTGATTGCTCTAAAACCCAATGCAGGGCAGCTCATTTAAGAAAAAAAGATAGATTCAGTAAAAATATAAAGTATGGAGAAAAAAAAGAAATTGAATATGCATATAGATATTTTTCCAAACTCATTGCAAAACCATTCATATAATTTAAAAGCATTCAGAAATGAGGTCAGCTTCTGGCAGGTCATGTGGTCCTGACTTTACTGAAGCACTGTTCTGTGATCAGCTCCGTATGTGTCATCCTTCTGCTGTATAATTTTGTTTTCAAAGTCTAAAGATATCATTAAAGTGACATGTCTTCAGCCTGGTCTAAAAAACTGAGCACTTTGCAGTTTTAAAAAATTCACAAATTTGTTAATCATTAAAGATACACTGAACAGAATTTCTCTGTAATTATTGTATAGTCATCAGAAACATCTCATTTATTCTTTGAGAGATTAAAGTTTCAAAGAAGACAAGAAAAATATTGCTGCAGACATAGAACTTCAGTTTTTCCTAAAGCTTGCCAAGAGCCCTCAAGTTTTGTTCACTTTTTTCTTAAAATCCTCTTCATTCACACACTTTGCTTACTAATCTCTTAAGAGAAGGCAAGGTCTGGACAAAAGTCTTTCACATTGTTATCTTAAAGCAAGAGCAAGAACTTAGATATGTAACAGAAATCAATTAAATAGTTGATGCAAAGACAGGATTGCCTGGATGTTTAAGAAAGCTTCAGAGAAGGGGGATGCATTGAAAATAACTTGGTTTTGTAGCCTGAATTTCCCTGAAATAAGTTTATTGGTCCAGGGAGGCTTTTTTTCTCTTTGGTATGTTATGTCTTCCTGAGCATAAGGAGTAATCAGACAGTACTCAAGAGTTTTAAATATACTAAGAGGAAGAGGAAATATTTCTGAAAATAAATAGTTTCCAAAATATATTTCATTATCAAAATTAATAAAAAAATATTGTCCAGATAGGAAAGAGAAAATGAACTGGTTTTAGAAATTTAGAGCTCAGGTTATTCGAACAATACTATATTTTTATAAATACTGAGTTCAGTTAAAGTACTCCTTGCAAATTACTGAAAAGTAAATTCTTCTTCTTATAGAAGCAATGTAAAAAGTAAGAGATCTTTGACACTATCTTTGATACTATCTAAACAACCTAGTGGAATAAAAATATTAAGGGTTTAAATCAAAAAGTTGGCATGCAGATCTAACTAGCTGAGGAAACCTGATGAACAAAGATTATCAATAAGGCAGGAGATAATTTCATCCTTATCTATAGTTTGAATAGGAAAAGCTCTTTAGGACTTTCACAAAGCACATTTTGAAAACAAGAGGTTTCCTAGCAAGTGTAAACTGCAATTTAGACATTATCTGAATTGCAATTTAGGCATTATCTGAATTCCTTACTACCAATTTCTTTATGTCTTCCTTCCATAGGGTGTACTGCCCAGGTGAAATCAACAATACGTGGTTATTCATCAACAATACCTCTTTTTAATAGCTCTTACAATGGAGTTTATACTATTTATACTGTAGATAAGTTCAATAATTTTTTTTTTAGACCATATACAACATAAATCCCTTTGCGATGTCATGCATACTTTAATAAACACTTAAAATAGTCCTTTAGCTATTACATGTGACTATTAATTTTCCACACAGCCACAGAAAATGCAAAATCATTGAATTTTGTAAAACTCCAGAAACGCAAATCTAAAAGGTTCAATGCATAACTAGCTTTTATCACAGGTGGGAAATTTTATCTCTTCCTAACTGCGTAGGCATACCTTTCCTTTACACTTTCCTCTGTTATAAAAACCACTTTTAGAGTTTTCAAGAAGCTGTATTATTCTTTCAGTTTAGGGTCAGCTTCTGCAAGTGTTTTAAGGGTTCTTAAACACAGTGACAAGCAGCTGCAAAACTCATTACCAAATCAGACTCTGGTAGCATTGCCATGTATGAGTTGTTTCATCCTGTGAACTTGTATTGACAAGTATTTTATCTTAATCAGTGTTTATCATTACCAGCTCATCGAGTCATAACTCACCACAGTGTAATTCTTACCAGGGAATCATCCCATATTATTGTTTTAAACAGTAATACAGAGAAATGTCCTGTGCCCTCTGCTTCCATAAACTTGAACAATTACATTAGGAAATGTTTTATGTTTTATGTAGATTTGCGCTGGCTAGTACCTCTTTAAAAAATTATTATTACAATTACTTCTGTCCAAAAAAAAAATTGCTGGATGCTTGTCCTGGGTTAGCTAAGCAGAAATGAAAAAAAATTAATTTGAAAAACTGAATTAATAAGGATTAGAAAACAGAGAGATTATTATACCAATTTATAAATTAATGATTCACAAAGTGAATGGATTCTCTGCTGGTGGCCTAGGTAGAAAAGGACTAGAAGAACTGGTAAAAGCACAGAGAAGATCAAATAAATGGATCAAATATATCAAATAAGTAAATATAACAACCTGTCTATGAGTAACAACTTGACTAAGGCTCCCCAGATTCAAAACGAGAAAATAAAAAGAGAAATTATTGAAGGCTAAAAAACTATGAGCAATCAAAATTAATTTTGAACAAAGGGGTGTTGCTTTTTACAATACAAAAACGTAATTTAAAATAGCAGTTAGAAAATTTAAAACAAAAAGATCTTTACAAGATGAACTCTTAAACTATGGAAATCCCTACTGTAAGATGCAATTTTGCAATTTAGAAAAATAAATCATCAATCAAATCTATTTAGAGAAATTTATTATTTATTCTTAAATATTATTTCTGGGTTTCTGGCATTATCTGAAATACAAACCACTGAAGAATGAAGAATTCCATGGGACAATGATGCTGTGCTCTATTTTCTCACCCTCTTAGCCTGACATACTATAACTGAAAAGAACAATGGTAAATGGAACTTTGCTCTGACCCAGTGGAGAATTTTCATGCTCTGAGAGGCTGACAGGCTAAGGTATACAGTGTAGACTGGCAGTTCAAACAGTAAGTTGCTTTGAGGCACAATCCTTTGCACAGAAATTTTGAAGTTGCAAGAGTTCAGTAATTTTCACAGCACCTGCTCAGCCATCCTGGATCCATCCAACAGAGTTGGGTGTTCAGAACTCAATTCACTGGCCACATGGAAAGCTGGGTCCAAAGTATTCCACTAACATCTACATCAGATACAAAAGCCAGTGGACACTCATGCAGAGGTTTCTCCCTAGTCTGAGCCAGGGAGAAGGCAGGAGGATACTTCTGGCCTCTCTGAAATGTGTGACTTGTCTTCACATTCGACTGTCAATGCAGTCAATCAAAATAATCCAGCCTTGTGATGGCAAATGTTGCTGTGTCTAAATTGGAGAAGACATTATGCTTCCTAGATTGCAGTCAGGAAAAAAAAAAAAAAGAGGGCTTTCAATTGCATGCTGAATCAGTGAGAAAATTTTGGGAGAAGCATTACCCTGTACTAACACTGTTCCCACAGTACCCTCTGTTGTTCCTCACGTTAACCAGAGCCATGTTGCTGCTCCCATGTTCTTTTACAGAGTTTGCCCATTTTTATCTGGCTATATTTTGCAAAGTATCAAGCAGTCTTCAAAAAAGCTTGATAATCAGCCTATTTTAAAAGGAAGAAAAAAAAAAAAAAAGTGGTGACTGAGGCATAGCTGTGTAGTTCATTCTTTAGAATGTCTTTCTTAGTTAACCATAAAGAGAAGCATATTTTGATGTTCATGAGCCCAGCTGGCCCAGATGTTTTATGTTCAAGAGTTGCTTTCTCACAGACACAATGTCCTCATGCTGCAGTGACAGCACTTGCACTGGTGATGAAAGAATTTTGCAGGTTACCTGCTGCAGTAGGTAACGAGATCATGGTCCCTGCCTTTTCCTGAGGTGGTGGAGACAGGGCAATACAGATCCCTGCAGAAATCTGGGGGTAGGGATGTGCAGAGAGAAGAGACAGGGCCCTACAGCTGGTCTGTGACCACCTGCTCTCACCAGGTCCTTAGCTGGGTAGAAATTCCATCAGGAACAGCTACCAAGAGCTCTGGAGCAAGGAGTTTTGCAGCTAACCTTGAACAGGTGCAACATTGTGGCTGTTCAGGGGACCAGAAATTGCATTCCTACCCAAATTCACTGTCATAATAAGCCAAGTCTTCACTCAGTAGCCTGAGACATTACAGATTCTCTTTGAAACAAAAAAAAAAATATGTTTTCCTCCAGTTTATTGCCAGATAAACCAGAGATTTCTTTACTTTTAAATAACATAAATCAGAAACTATATCCAAACACCTCTTTCTTTCTTCATTTCTGAAAGCTTCAGTTGCTTACAGAGGCCTTACAATCGAAGCTGTTTAGAAATTATCGTATGACATGAAAGTAGCTGATCTGCCCAGACACTTTTCTTAAATATCTGTTGTTTTTCAGGTGCACAGCATATGTTCTTGAAAAAAAAAATCAGACAACCCAATAGTTAACTGATTAAAGGCACAGAATTTCACATAATAGGAAAAACTCCAACAAAAAATATTATTTTGGAGTTCATTTTCTTGCTCCCAGCCTTGTATTCCTGTCAGAAGAGATATTTAAATTTAAATAAGTGCCAAAACATTGTTTGGGGGGTTGCTTTATTTATTTTTTTTTTAAAGCAGAAATCCTTATCTCCTTCTTAGTCCAAATTATAGCCAAACAGTATAGGGTTTCTAAGACAGTTACTTTTCTACTGAGCCTCACTTTCCCAAGTTAAGCTCTGTAAGACTGATGTAGGTGGTGTATGATGTGGGCATTACATTTTGCTGCTCCACTTTTTAAAAGTAGAACATCAACAATTATGAGCTGTGTACTGTCTTGAGATAAGTTTAATAGTTGTTCACATAACCAGGGACTCTTTTAGTCCATCCATCCAACAGCCCAACTTTATTCATATTCAAGGTCTATTACTCAAAATCTGTATTTTGTTTTGTAAGTGATATGAGGAAGCTTTTCAAAGAATTACAGCAAAATAGAACCATGACAGCGGTGGGATTTTAGTACCCATAAATAGACCCTGACTTTATGAAGCCCCCTATGCTGACAAAGTAGAAGAGAAGAATATTATTTACACTACAAGCACTTTTCTGTGAATCCTGATATGTGACAAATGTAGAAACTGGAATGTTGCTTTGATTTTACATGAGCACCAGGTGTTTAGGTAAGCAGCTGAAGGATGGCAGATAAATTGAAATGTATATGTGGCTGGCTGACTGACCCACTCAGAATTACAGGAATTGAAATGAAGCAATAAACAGATAAATTTTTTGGGTTGAAAACTGAAGTAATTAATCTATACATTAAGTATCATAATCCATATTTTACTCTTGCTAGCAGGTCTCCCAGGAAAACAGCAGTGCTCTGTGTTGAAGATAAGTAACTACATATATGGGAAAAGCCAGACAGTAATAACTGAAAGACTAATTTACCTATTTGAAATTTCACTAAGCATTACTTAGACCATTTCCACCCACCATTCAGTATACAAAACACCTGAAATAACCTTTGCAAATGGCTTTGAACATACTGATTGTAAAAGCTCTAAATTTCTAATTTTATTTGAAAACTATTAGAATTATTCAGTAATGTAAATGACAGACCTGTAAACCTAGGCTTACTTTTAACTCAAGTGAGTTACCTGAATGTTATTTTAAAGATTCCCTCTCATTTTTACATCACACACCTGACTTTTATTGTACCGTAATGGTCTCTCTTCAGCCAACAGCTTTTTTTTTTTTTCTCCTGAGTTGATTATAAAAAGTCAAGTACCATTGGTGGTAAGACATTTCTGTTTCTTAGTTAAAAATCACATTTGCAGTAATTATTTGAAAACACCTATATATTTCATGACTAGTTCTAATTTTCGCCTTTTTTCGAGTATCCAAGGTGCAGTTTTTACTTTTGTAATTGGCAATACATGCTTTAGGGACAATAAGACAATATACAAAAATAGTATGTGATATTATAGTTGTGATGTGTCTGTATATACTGACTTTATTCATCTAGTTAAAATTATTTATCACTGAAATGTGGATATACTGAGAAGAGAATGCTTTTATTTTATTTCCTATTTAGAGTAACTGAACAATAACTTTGCCATTTCACTCTGATACAAATTCATTGGGATAAGATGTAAGTTTATAACAAGTTATTCTTTGAAAGATTAAAAAACTTTCTCTTCTGTAGAAATCTCTAAAATATGCCTATTTTACAAATATTTTTGAAAGAATACTCAACTTAATGGAAAAATCCCAGACCTCCTGTATTTATACATGCTAGAAGATATCTTATAACTTACCCTCAGAAACTTTGTAATGACAAATAGATCAACCAAGTAAAAAACACACAACTTCTCCTATTTTAAAGCTATCATTTAGATGAAAGTAATTATTTAAGTTTTTATAATTTAAGAAAGTTTTGGAAATATTTATTATAAGGGCATTGTCATAAGCCTTCTCTTAAAATGCATCGATAGGAAAACAAAGCTTTAATGCCTGAAATATACTTATTCAGTAGCAGCATTTCTTTGACTTTGAGTAAATAAATATTTACAGATAAAAAAGGATTATACATCAAATTAAACACTAAAGCAATGTATGCGTACTTGTGTATATTAAAGATATTTTCAATTGCTGTTTTCAGTAGCTGGAACAGGTTTAATTACCTTCAACATAGATTTTTAAATACTTTCAAAAAAAATACCTATGGTTTTTAGTCAAATACTTTTTAAAAAATATTTCCACATAACACTAAAGTATGTTGTAACTCATTTTCTCCACTTGTGCTAAATATCTGACTCAACTTTACAAGAAAATTTCACTTTTTAATACCATCAACTAATCAATATTTGTAATTAAAATACAGCAATATGCTCTCAGGAGTAATGAAATACTACTAAAAAGAAACTTCAGAGAATATTTTTGAAACTTTAAAAAATGTATAAAATATTGACAATTTATATAGAAACAGCAAGTAATTATAATCATCTTTACCACTCTTTAACCAGTCTTCAATTTTTTTATTCAGATATGGAAAACAGGTTATGATTGAATAGCACTACATTTCACTAGTTCTAAAAATGACATAATTAAAGAATAGAAGAGTAACACAATGGTGTACAGGAAAAACCTATGGTCTTTTTCCAGTACAATGCAAATTATACATAGCCTGAGAGATAGATATACCAAAAATATTTTAGAAACTAAAATATTATATTTAAAATTACAAATCTCTAGTTCCATGACTGAAATACTACATTTGGAAATTTAAGTAACTTAAAATTGTTTAAATTTTAAAACATTGCTTATTTTTACTCAGTCAATTATTTTCTATTCTTTTGTCACTCAAATATATTCCATAATAATGTCTATAAGCAAATATGTCTTCTTAGTAAAGAGTAAAACACAATACCAAAAGCAGCATTTTGCAAAGGAACAAGCAACAGTATTAATTTAGGTTTTAGTGAGTCCTCATGTCTAGCTTACCTCAGAAATAAGTTCTCCAGCATACATGAGTCTTGGAAGTCTTTGCAGCACATTTCTACTCTGCTGAGCCCACACAAACATACATATGCTTTATATTAATGGATATCATTCACATGGAAATATGCCATGTTAAAGAGCCTCAACACCACAATGTAAGAAAATTGTGGATGGTTGTGAGAATATCATGCTCTTGAAGAGCTTCATAAAGCATAAGTTATTAAGTAAGCACTGTCTTGAGCCTGAATCCAGCTAAATAAAGATGAAAGCTTGTCAAAAAGTTGAAATGATACCCTAACAAATTGACAAAATTAATATATTATTATAAGTCACGAATAGTTTAACCACAAAATTAGATGGGCAGATACGCTGCTGTTCTCTCTTTAATCAAATTACAAAATCTCTCCATTGTCGGCACAGACATGCAATTATATTTCCATCAATAATTACTTAAATTATGATCGAAACATTCAGCTACTGTTAATACTTAAAATATATTCATTGATGTTGTGTTATAGTGTAAAAGAAAAAAGATATAAATGCTGCCAGAGGTAATTATTAGTGGCTGGGCTGTCAGTTAGTCAAATCAACTAAAAGACCAATTACTCTGACGATACACAGGTTGAAAGGCTGGTTAGAGTTCATTGCTGACATTAGGCTGTGTTTGGGGAGTTCTGATTCTATAGCAGTGGGGGTGAATTTCCTGTAAATTATTATAATGAGGATATTTTGCATTTGAATTCACGTACAGTAACTTGTTATCAACTTTAACCTCTTAATCTTGTTCAAACCTGTAAAACACTCAGACCACACTTCCCATTATGCAAGTCCTGAGTTACATTTCATGCTAGAAAAACTAAGGTTTAAATAAAGATGCAGATAACAAAAAATGTTTCCTGCAAACCTCTTTTTCTTTCGTGCATGTCTATAGAGAGCTGAGTAAGCCACGTAAGAAATTCTTCTTCCAGAAGATGTAAATTGTTCTTGAAAATTCTACATAGAGAGTACAATCATAGCCACCTCATGGAATATGTTTCCCTTCAGAAACATCAACTCTGAGGTGATTTTTCAGATGACTATAAGCAGTGTGGAAGGACATCTCAGTCAGATGAGCACCCTGCATATCTGACATCTATGGTCTGCTGCTGTTGGTTCACTTTCAGAGAACAGTGACTATAGCACTAATTACTTTCAAGGACCTGTTATACTTTACATTTTTGCTTTCATTTAAAAATATATTTTGACACACAAATCATAAATTTAGGGAAGTAAATTAGAGAAGAATGGCAAAGGTCTTAAAAATATCTCCCCAGTCACTCTGAAGAATATTTTAAATTTGTTCATGTGTTCATGCAGGAGCACAAAACCAGAGCACCCTAAGAAATCTCAAGCTTTGCTTTCCACTGCTCAAAACTTTTCATACTTTTATTCAAGAAATAAGTCTACGTATCTCCTTCAGTCATTACAGAATTCTAGTACTACATATTGCTGAAAAGAGACATTAAACCAGCCACTAAAATGTTAAGAGGAAGGACATCTAGGTGTAAATTTCAAACCAAATTTAAGTATTAAATACCATAATGCTGTGTTCATACTCGGGGACCAACATCAATAACTGAGTCTCTCCTTACACAAAAGCAGACTTATTAATTGGTTGCTATTCATGAATTTTATTCCTGCTGCAAAAAACTAGGCATATAAATTATACAGTTTTATTACATATTGCTAACTGATAAAAACAGAAATGAATAGAATGCTTTTTAATACAAAGAGATTCTTCATCCTCTAAACAAAAAATAATGACTGAGTGAATTCTACAGACAATTCAGAGACTGAAAATATCACAGAAACTATATGGAAAAGAATTAAAGTCGCTCATGCATTTGGAAGTAAATAAGGCAGAGACACTCTTTCTCCTGTTTAGATGCCATGTATGTAAATAAAAAATGAAACCTTTTTAAATGGCCATCTTGTGGTACATAATAATTGGCAAAATTACCAATTCTGTTTTTGTTGACTGCAAGCACTTGCAGTTTCCCTTGTCTGTTACTGAGCTGCTGAATTGTAAATGAAGAGCATCATTATTTAGCTGCATTATTAGCTAATTTTAGTAAATCCAATTAGTTTTAAGTACCTGATATGTTAATGTATTTAGCTTACAGTGTCTCCTGCTATTGGATTTCTTAAGACTAAAAATTATTTCATCAAAATATGAGCAGACATATAAAATTCTTTTTGTCTTCATTTATAATGAAACATCATTGTTAATGATGGAGCACTGCATGATGTGATTTGACTTAGAATACAAGCTTAGATTAGCTAGTACTTCCAGTTAGAAATAGCAGAGATTTTATTTGGTTTTATTTCTTGCATTAGTATTTACTTAAATCAGATAGTAAGAATGGAAAATGCTGAGGTGTATTTCCACCCCACTAGAAGAAGAATATTGGTTCAAACCTCACTGTACTAATAAACATAAGATCACTATTAAATATTGTCTTTTATTTGTCAATTAATCTTTAGAAACTATCAGTGATGCAATTTAAAGGGGGAAGAGATTTAAACCATAACAGCTTAATTAATACATTAGATTTGTTTTGCTTTGTATTGCTCTTAAATGTAAAATATTAACGTTCTACAACACTCTCGAAATAAAAAAAAAACACCATAAGGGATATATATCTCTTTACAGAAATCCTTACTAGAAGCATATATCTCTTTATAGCAATCACTTTATTAAAAGAGGTGAAATAGTATAAAATATAATTGCAGAAGGATTATTTAAAATAAATATATAAAGTCTGTTAAGTAACATGAAAGGGGAAATATCCACTTTTTAAATTCTACGGTCACTTGATCTGGGATTAGCAGATCTTAGGCAATACTGTATTTCCTTAGACTGCAAACCCTCAGGAGGTTTAAACAAATATTCTTTTTACCGTTTCAGGAAACAGCCTCTCCCGGGAAAAAATTACCGAGCCTTTTCCTCCTAACATTTGATACCAAAAAAATAATTGGCAAATAAGAAGAATTTAAATTCTAAGAAATGAATAGTAATGAACTGATAACTAAAATATTGCTCAAAGGTTCAAACACAGAGAGATTGCAATAATAGTACTATTCTGTTAAGCTACGTATACTTCATCGAAGCCAGCGGAAAGGAAAACATACCATATCACCACCATACCGCAGGCATTTTCATACAGCCTAGTGCAAATTCAAAGCTTTCTCTGACTGTGTCCAATAAAACAGCCACAACTATTTTTAAATACATCAGGAGTCCATGACCCCATAAGTAGTAACTTCCCCTTCTTGATGGAGCGCGCATCTCACTTTTGTAAGTGTCAACGGTTTCTGGCTGGCTGGCCAGAGACCACGGCATACTCTGCTTTTCTCCCAAAAAGGCCATGTCATTCTTATACAACTTAATCAGTGGCTACATACAAGAAAGCAACACTGCAGCCTTTCTGATCATTTTAATGAGGACCCCTGGCTATTCAGTCATTGAAATATAATTGACTTGCTCTTCTCTTATTTTCATAATAGACACTCCAACCTAGACCACATTTATTTTGCTATAAGAAATGTCAAGAAAGATTGGAAGTTTTCTGAGTGTCCCCATTAAAACTGAAAACATGCCACCCTGTCTTTTGCATTAGCTGCGATCATTTTGTATAGAACTCATTATGCAGATAGAAGATGCAAATGTTTCATCTATCTCACATCTAACCAAGCTGCAAGTGCCAAGAAAATAAGCAGGAGAAAAATAATTTTCTTTCTATGTCTGTGCCTGCGCCTGTGGTGTTTGCATTGTGTGACAATGCCAGGACCCATGTGTGTTCAAAGCCAGCACACACAGCTCAAAGTCGTAATATCTTATTTCAGGTAAAATCTAAAGGTTGCTTGGCACATGCCATCACAGCCAAGGAAGAGCATTTTTCTCAACAGAAGCAGCTCTATGTAACAATAACTATTACTTTAAAATCAAATGAGTAGCAGAAACCATTTGAATGAGAAGATATCATCGTGCACAGGAATGCATTCAGTGTTGGTTTTTAAGTAGAATAATGAGCATGTGAATGTCAAATCTGTTATTTTGAATAAGTCCAGGTCACTTCCTATGACCACCCAGTTCAGTAAACAAAATATCAGGTAAAGAACTGCATCTACCATACGCTAACTAAGTTCTGCTCATATCTGGATGGACTGTGACATACATTTCCCAGCTGAACACATTATACATGATATCTACCATGAAAACTTACTCACTGTTGACTAAACTGTACAACTTGCAGTGGAAGACAGAAGATATCTCTTCCTGTCAATTATTAACATGTTCAGCACCTTACTGATCCTACCAGAAAGTACTACGCCTACTACATCACCACTTTTTTGTAATTTAAAGATTTCACTGCACAAGTGTCATTACTTAGTATGCTAGGAAGCACACAGAATAAAAACCTCACAGCTCACAATTTTCCAATCAGGTTTTCAGCCTGAAAAACATACCCAAAAAACTTTGTGTTTGAATTATCCACGACATAGGCAATGAACAATGAAAATATCAGAAATATAATTGCTACAAAATCTGATATATTTAATCTGCATTTGAATAGGGAAAGTGGATTGATTTTTACAAGACTTAGAAAATTCTGTTCTGATGTATTGTATATTATTACTGAGGGGACAGAAAAATCATACTTTACCTTCAAGCAACTGCATACTGAAATAATAGAAAGGGGTGGCAAAACAGATATTTTAAGTCAATATTTAATGTCATACATTATCATTTTTGCTCACAAGAGTCCTGACAATTCCCTTACCCATTTTTAGCATAAAAACACGAAAAGTATCATTCTTTCTGGCATATTTACACAGTTTATTTTTGACATCTTTACATACAAGGCTTGAGAAGGAGTGTTTCTGGGCCTCTTTTTAGCGGGGTACTGTGCACCAACCAACCCCAGCCCTAGAGCCATGGGGCTGAGTCCTTCCTGTCTGCCTCGTGCTTGTCTTCTCCTACAACTCAAGAGATGTTGCTGCACAGCACCTTCAGGAAAAAAAGAAAGACTTCAGAGCATCATGGAAGCTATCTGTTTGCATGTACATCCTGTCACCAAGCCGTGGCCCCCGCGCGCTCGCACAGATTTCCCTGGGCCTGGCAGGAATAATCAGCGTACAAGAGGGAAAGGAAGAACCCCTAGGCTTCCTCTGGATCAACATCAGTGCACACGTTCATGCTACTTTGGCAACATATGGGTGTACCTCACAGAGTACTTTATGCACAGCAGCAGTGCTTGGATTTTAACAAATAAAGGTTTCAGTTATGCAAGCACGTACAAATACAGCTTTTCGCACACGGATAATGTTAGGGAATTTAAATGTCTAGAACTGCAACCACTAAAGTGATTTTATTTGCTCTTTTGCTGCAGGTACTTTACAGGTTTATATAAAAAACTTCTAGATAATGAGATTTCCACCAGTTTGGGGTTTTTTATGGAAATCATGAAAAAATTTTTCAGCCTTCTCAAGTGAATTTCATCTTTAATTTGGAATCGTATATAAACACCTAAATAAGTAACTCCTTGCTTCTAGCCCGGCTGTGTGTTCACTAAGAACTGTAAAAAATGTCATTCTTAGAGAGAAACCAAGACCCATCATAAAAATTAACAAAAAGTAAAAACTTTGCAGCTGGTTTCACACATAATCTATCACACTTTATCATGCACAGTATCTTTAAAGCAAAAATATTTCATTAGAAAAACTAGAAGGACTTCTTTTTGAGAGCTCCTTGGCTTCATGATGTCTGCCAGGTGCCAGCAGGTGAGATGAAATTCAGCTGTCAGCAAACACTTGAACTCTTCCCACTCATCCTTCTTGTCCCATGATCCCCTTCCCACTTTCAGGCTGTAGCCAGGCATCAAATGTGTCTGACTTCTCTCTCTCTGACTACTGCATGACCCTTTGGCCATCCACATAAAGGAGTTCAGTTCTTGTCCCCTTCTTGTTACAATCCACTTCAGGATACCATTAATCCTATTTTTCCATAGAATTTCATCCTGCTTCTTGTCTGTGGTTATAAGGTTAACAACACCCTCCCCTCTGGCCTCAGGAGTATTGCTGTTTCCCCCAGACATTCTATTCAGGAATAGGCAAGAAGATCTCATTCCATGCCATGTAGGTCAGGAAGCTCACAGGGTTTGTCCATGAACTATCGCTATAAAGATGCACTTGGTGTGGCAAAGCAGCTTCACAAGGACAAAGAGAGGAAGGAGAAGGACTACCACCCACACAGGTAAATGACCAGTTTTGGAATTCAGTGGGTCTGATTCTGATTCATCTTTTCTCCTGTGAGTTGGAGAAGGAAGAGGCAAAGAGGCCCAGCTTCATCTTGTTCTCCGTGTAAGAGAAGACCTTTTCAGTCAGGAGATTATCACAGTGCCCTTAAGATGATGGTATCTGATGACCAAGTCTGCCTCACAGGGTTGGAGGCTGGTGTTGCAGTCCCCAGGAATGTGATTGGGAAAGGTGGCTGTGCTAGCCCATGTAGACAAGTGCTTCCTGTGACAAAGAGAAAATCCTGTTCAGCCACAGCATAATAACATCCCTCTCTTGCCATTCTCCAGCAAAGCTCCCAGTCCTTTCTCATTAGCCTTGAAGACCCTCCATACATTGTCATTCATGTCTTCCTGTCCACCTCTCCCTCAGCCATCCCTTTGTTATTTTTCATACTGTTTCCCTGTTTCAGGAAACCAGTACTGCTCTCCCACCTTGATATGTCTGAAGAACCACTTCTACAATCTCTATGCACAACCTACAAGTGAATGCTCATGCAGAAGAAGAGGATGACTTCAAAAGCAGAAATTATGTGAAATGAAAAATAAAAATGGAGATGGAGGAAACCTGGCAGGAGGAGAATCTTATTGTATTAAACCTCAAAGAAAGTGATGTTTATCTTCTTCAATTTGCATTTCACTCTAATTAAAAAGTAGTTTAAAATGCTGATTAAAAAGCACTTTTACAAAACTACATTTAATTATTTGCAGGGTGGGTGGTGTTTGTGATAACTGACAGTAGCAGAATTCAGACACTCTGTTTTGTACTCTCTTATCAAAAGCCAGAAGCACTTCTTTCTACTTGCTTTAGAAAAAAAAAAATACAACCAAAGCCACAATGCAATGGGAAAATAAAAGAATCATGGAATGGGTTGGAAAGAACCTTCAACATCATGTAGTTCCAGCTCCCTGCCACAGGTAAGGACACATTTCACTACACCAGGTTGCTCAGAGCTCCATCCAGCCTGGCCTTGAACATCTCCATGTGTGGAACATCCACAGCTTCCCTGGGTAACTTATTATAACAAAGAACTTTCTCCTAATACTGAATCTAAATCTACTGTCTTTCAGTTTGAAGTCATTCCCCCTTGTCCTGTCACTGTAATTCCTTGTAAAAGTCATGGGAAAATAGCAGGGTCTCAAATATCATACTGTACAAAAAGTAGCTTTAATAATATCTTTTCCCTGCAAACATTTCCATGCACTAAGTGGTCATTTCACCCCTTTGTTTACCCTGATCAGAGGAGACCAGCTGTCACCCACAGCAGCAACATGTCTTGATCAGAGTTAGACTTATTGGAAAAAATAACTAATTGCATGTAAATTCAGGATACTTTGGACATGCCAAAGGAAAAGTGGGCCACTGGGTAGAAGAAGCAGATTTATAGTCAATTTTCCACTAAACCATTCTGGACCAAAGAAGTAAGAATACAGCCATCACTAAGAACTCAAGCAGGCTGCTGAAAGGGAGAAACTATTGCTGCTGAAGCATAAATAAGAAATCAAGCAGTCCAGACCACTCTGTTGTGTGTCAAAGACAGATAATAGATTCTATGAGGAATTAGGCATCAAATTCATTTTTAGAGTCTGAGTCCTATTATCTACTTGATACTGTTTTTAACAATAAACCAGCAGAGGCATTAGGAAGTTATGGAGCCTGTAAGCAGGAATAGCCACATGGTTATCATATTGTGTCATGTTTTCCACATTTGCTACCTTCCACAAGTAACCAACAACAGTGGTAAGTGCAGACAAACGTGCCTTCCCAGGCTTCCATGCTTACCAGGGATTAATTGGAGTTTTTGGTCTTAATTAATGCAGTACTGTCCTCTTCTTATTGTTTATAATGTGCTTAGCATTTGGAAGTATTTGCAGTTTTTATACATATATGTACCTACACAGATACATGTGGGCATGCATCAAATGCTACAACACAACATATTCAGTGTCCTATATAAATAAAAGATTTATTCTTTTTCCTTACATGGGGAAAGCATGTACTTTGACAAAATGAGCCACAACCATAATATCTCCCCAAAATGCTTCTTTTGAGGAATTTCCAATCAATCAAAAAATTTAAATTATTTAAAAATCTAACAAAAACTCTGTCTCTGGATTTTCAGTCATTTTTTTGTCCGTCTTTGCTTATACTATGTAATACTTCAGAGCTGCACTCCGTCCTGACTGATGTTTTTTGCTTTTTTTCCTCATTTGAACAGGGGAAGCCTAGGGCAGTGAATGTCACTGGGAGTCAAGGTGCCTCACAGACAGGCATGCTTGCCTTCAGCAAATCTACAGATTTGGTCCTCGTGAACTCTTGGTTTCTCCAAGGAGAAGTGGCAACTAGAAAAGCATTCTGAGTATCCACATTTCAGATGCAAACCCCTAAATCCTTCTGCAATATTTAATCTCCCTGAGTGGATGGGTGTTTAATTGCAATGCAAACATCAAAGCTGCTCACCCTGAACTCTTTTTTCAATCAATAGCACTTTAAGAAAGGGTCTTATTTTATGCAAAAGTCTGATCTTTAGCAAATATCTAAAGACAAAAAAAAAATTACTCCTAGAAAAGCTTATCTTTCTCCACTGACCCTTAACAGCAGAGAATGCTTAACTGGAATTTGGAGACCTATATTGCAAGCATCTACATTTGCTGAGATGAACCCCACTGCCAGTTGTCTTTTCTTCAGTGGGAAATTACTGTGTATCCCATCCTAATAAGGAAACAGTGATCATAAATGCATCAATGATTCTGAGATATGGGAATTCCTGACCTTGGTGTCATATAAATCCCTTTTAACATGAGGAAAAAAAGCACTGGTCTATCCTTAAGTACGGCTATGTTAAAACACAAATGGAAGTTTCTTCCAAACAGTTAAAGCTGTACAATTTGTGATGCAGCTCACAGTAAAAAACCCCATCAGGGGTTTTTTTTTGGCTGCCTATTTGAATATATTCCCACTGGGATTCAGTCACGACCCTGGTACCCACACCAAGTAATGTCTTGCTTTACCAGTTATTGCACAGAAAACATTTTTGGAAGGTGGCCCTTTGTATCCAAAATTCTGGAAAATGTAAAAGTGCAAAAAGAGGCAAGCAAGTAGAAGTAAGTGTCCTTAGCTAAAGGTATTGTTCCAAGCCAGCAAGCGAGTGTGTCGCTCCTACACTGAGGTCCAAGACGTACCAATATAGTTTGTTTTTTCAAGTGTAATCAAGTTGACATCTATCTACACTGATTACACTTCTGAAGGGGAGAGGGAAATTCAGGAGGTGGGAGAAAGGTTCTCTTCTCTCTGGTGGCTTCAGAAGTATCCTCCACAGGGTAGCTTGGGCCTCTGGGCATAGCCCTGAGAGATGGGTGGTGCGTAAGGAATCGTGCTGGAGGTCTTATGCCTCAGAGATGTTCTTCCCTATTTCTGCTTGTTCCTCAGGGGAGTAATTTGTTGCTGGTCTGTACCAGCAGCAAATTATAGCAACCCCTGTGCCAGTTCAACTTGCATCTGGGAACTGGAAGAGGCAGGGGAGTGAGGGACAGAGGGCTTTGGCCTTTGCCTGACCATCTGCCTGGTGAAGCACTGGTACTATTTAGTCCGTTTTCTGCCCACTCTCCAGTGCATGATAAGGGAAAGCTACGGTGACTCTGAAGCTTCACAGTCCTGACTGTGCTGTCTGTCAAACACAACTCAGACTGCTCTTTCCTTCTGACTCTTGCAATTCACAACAATACAAGGATGTCTAAAAACACAGTGGCTGGACCCTACTCCTCTGAAAGCCTTTTTGCATCAGGGAGACTGTGTATGGCTCAATTCTAAGCACTTCAAAAGCCAATCAAAGACAAAATGCTGACTATTTTTTATTGTATTTGTGTAGCATCCCAAATGCCAAATAGCTCTGCTCTTCATGCCTTTATTACATTGCTCTGCAAATGACAAGATCCTACTATTGCAGGATGCACCAAGTGAGTCTGACAAGTAACTAGCTGACATTTATACAGATTGCATTTTTATTCTGCCTTTATGGTGGCAGTTTATCTCAATCTTCATTTTCAGCTCCCTGCATGATAGTTCAGCTGGTTTCTACTGTTGTTTGGTTATCACATGTGTTTAAAATCATTGTTATAAACACAAGTCTGCTCTCATTACCAACAGCATTAAATAAAGATCGGCTTATTAAGAGTGGAAGTGCTAAGAGATTACTCTTCTTTTACTGGTCTTGTATCCTAACCAAAAGACAATCAGGAAATCAGGCTCTTTTCATTAATTTATTAAAAATGTACCCTGTGACCTTGAATGAATTTCCTCTGAAGAGAACCAGCCATTCCTCTGCCTACCTAATTCTGACAGTGGTGTTAGAAGATGGAGTGACAATTCACGTTTTAAAATGTAAATTCACACACCACAGCTACATTGCTGGTGTAATCCACACAGAAACCACTTCTCCTATCTCCATGTTTCTACTTCTCTTGCTAAAGCCATTTTCTTGATCTTTGCCTTGTCCCAGCATGTGACTAGAAGATTACCAGAAGACATTTGAATGTTTCTGTCTGGGAATCCTGCCGTTAGCTAGCACACTCTATGTACAGTTAGTGCATGGTCTCTTGGCTGACTTCACTGACCTCCATCTGTTAGACTGGCTGTGTGCCTGCTCACAAGTAAGGCAGACTGTTTCACTAGGACACAGGTTCCAGCCAGGATGCACTTGGATGGACAGCACGCACAGTATTGCAACTTGTCCTGCCTTCTTTAAAAAAAAAAAAAGCAATTTTTTGACATGGTATGGAGCTACTGCTCTTGGACTGTCATCTCATTATCTGTTTTCAGGAAGTCACTGTAGAAGGGGAGGAAGGATGATATCATAATACTAACTGAGAGGCTTTCACATGCCCCTCTGTTGGTATCCATAAATGCAATCCTTCTCCCTGTTCTTCATTGGAAAGGGAAGTTGGTGCACAGCACTTCTGTTTTCTCCTTGGTGGCTCCAGTGTTTCCACAAACACCAAGTGCAGTATGTTAGAAGGAACCAGTAAATCAAAGGTTCTTTCCTGAACATGTGCATTTGAGGTTCACTTTCTTGAGTGAGGAGAAATTTGGATAATTAATAGTAAAATAAGGTTTTGCACATCAAGTTGTATACAAGACTGCTAGCCAGTAAAAATTTAGGCACCAAATCTGATAACCCTGAAAGATCTGCTATCAGCTCACCCAGACTGAGGATAGATTAATTTCTAACGCACCAGGCCACGTCTTTTTAAGCCAGAAAGTCACAAAGTAAGGCCTAAACACTTATTTGTGTATTAAAGAATGAAGACTGAACCTGTTTGTCAACAAGAAGTATTAGCAGTTTTTCACTGACTTTTGGTGTGTCCTGAGCTCTACAAAGGGTTACAAAAAGATATACTTTTTTTTTAAAAAAAGGTTTAGAAAAAGCCCCACTTTGCACACAGTTTTTAACACACTATCTACACTCTAGCTCTACATAATATTCCTGTAGCAGTTCATTCCAAATCTCTTGTCTCTGCAAACAAAGCTCTCAAACATGTCATTTATAACAGGACCAACACCTTTAAACCTTGGGTACAGGCTTATCCAAACTGGAAAAAGCCTCCAGCAAGCTCACTGAATCATTGCTTATGTCACTTGCCCACTGCCTTCCCAAAATTCCCTCCATCATGTAAAAATGAAATTAAATCCACCAAGCACCTGGAGATAGAGCAAAATATTCACAGAGAAAAATACTGAAGGAAAAGTGCCAACAGCACAGGTAGAGCTCTAGTAGGGGAACATCCTCAGATTAGGCTCTCCATGCTGATTCGTCTGATCATTTACTAACTTGGGTGATGATAGATTATGAAAATAATAAACCACATATCAAAAGCATTGGGTGTATAAAGAATCCTAGAAAAAGACTCTTATCTGCTCACAAAATTCTCCTTGTAATTGAAACAGAGAGGTTTTCTAGTGGAATTAATAAATATTTATATACAGGAGAAGGAGGAAATTTTTTACAAAGATAACCTTATAATCAATACAACACTGACAAAAAATAGTTCATATTTAAGAGGAGAATGATCATTCTCCTTTTTGATAGCAGTTCTTGCTTTATATGACACTAAGTTTTAGTAAGATCTTCTGTAGAATTAGAGGGGGAAAGCAGCAATCATAATTACCTTAATTTTCTACAATTAAATTAGATACTTATCCAACCAAAGATTTCACACTTTCAAGTACCAATATGACACTGACCCAAGGCAATTTACCATGCTTACAACAAAACACATTACTCCCCGTTATTTTCTCATTGCAGGTATGTCTTTATATAGGTGCATAATTCTTAGAAGAGTTACATTGAATTTTTATTTCAACCTTAGTCACCACAGACATATGCAGAGATACAAAACACTGCTGTTAATACCCAGAAGAGAAACAAACTGAAGATTTCAACGATCAAGTAAAGCCCAACTCTGCACTTGCCCTTAATTACTTAAATACAGAAAGCGTGTGTAAAATCTGTTTCTCCTTTGTGGGATCTTTGATCTCTAACTATTAAATAGGAATCCCTCTCAAAATTTATTGCTCTTAATTTCAGAATTATATGGTAAACACTTTGATATTTATTCAGATGAGATTCCCTTTTGGTAAATTTGACGTTATTAGTTGTAAAAATATTGTAATCAGTACAGAGCTCATTTTTATGTGAAACATTTTTTTCAGTGGCCCTAGTAGATGGGAATAATTGTTTTTAAGACAGAACACTCTGCAAAGCAAATTTACTGCAGGTCAGATTGCAATTGATTAAAATACAATTGTTAATGTAAAGGGCTTCTCCTCTGCCTTGTAGGGAAGAGAAAGCGAAAGATCAAGCTTTCCGGCAGCAAAGTGGTAGCAGAAACTTGGTGACATTCCCCTCCTTTCTATGTACCTATCTCAACCCATTTACAAACCATAGCATCGGCTCCACGCAGCCTCGGGGATGGGAGACCAGAAGTGCTGCAAACCAGGACTGATGTGCCTGACAGAGCTGCACAGCAAAGTCTGAGTGATGGCCTGAGCCATGCCCGGCAGTAGCCAAAATTACAAGTGGGTTTTCTTTCCTGGAGCGCTGCATTCGACTACAATCACAAATGTGGCATATGCAGTAGCCAGTCAGCTGCCAGTTGATTCTATATATATTTTTACATTAAGTTTTTGAAAGCCATGTATGAAAAAGGTTTTGCATGCAAAGAAATGCGCTGCAGCTTGGTGACTTACAGAAAGCTTTGTGGGGCACAGCCAGAGTGGTACATTGGCAGATCTTGCTTGGCATACACCCGAGTGCTTTCACTTAGAAGAAACATTCCAACCTGAGATATCTCTGTGTAAGTGCTTAGCTTGTCCCAGTGCAGATGGAATTAATTTAATGTATTATTGTGTCCCAAATCAACAGCTGCAAAAGATGGTACTCAGCTAATGAGGAAAATTAATCACAACTATGTATATCTACATTTTGCTCTAAAGGAGTTCAAATACAAGCATAGAAACATCTTGAAAAATGAAAAATCCAAGAAAGACAAAAGAACCTAATAACTGAAATAATTGAAAAACCCTGATGCCTTCTTAAAAATAGTTTCTAAGTTGCTAGATAAGTAGAGTAGAATTTAGTTAGAGGGCAAATCTTAGGTTATACTGAAAATTAGTCATAAAAGAGTCATACCCTTCCATGACAGCTTTGAAATTTGGAGCTTTTGATTCCACATTCCCCATCGTTTTGTAGGAACATGTGGCAGTCATTCTCAGATCCCGGTTTATTGTCTGTTACTCTGTTCACATTCATGGATGAGTAAACACTCTGAAACTGTGACTAACTTGTGGCATAACAGTTTTCACAAGTGCCCATTGAACATCAGCTCCAAAAGATGAGAATCTACACTGAGTATCTGAGACTTAAACTTGGATGGTTAGATTTACAGCACCAAATCTTTTTTTTGCTGCTAAGGATGGTAGAATGCTTGCGAGCTGATGACCTCTGTAGTTTAACCACCTATAAGAATTAAGTGCTTTCTGCTTAAAAAACAAATCTCCTACTTTACATACACACAAGCACAAACAGAGAGAAAATCAGTAGCTCCATTAAGAAAGGGTTGGCAAGTGGCTTCCTAAGATCTCCCATGTGTTTTCACTGAGCTCGAGGAACAAAGCACTTGGAAGACTAAACAGTAGCAGCCAGTGAAAAAAAAAAATTTCTTTTCCTTTTGTTTAGATCAGAATTCTGTTTAGATACAAATGATCTGGTAAGTAGTATCTTAAAACCTACATTAAAAAAAAAAACAGAACTGAGAACAATTTTGCACCCTCTCTGGGAAAGGAAATCAAATCAAATCTACAAGCCTTTCTGCTACAATTCATCCTGATAGAATTTGTAACAGCCAGGAAATTAACTCTAAACAATGAAGCACATAATGAAAACATTGTGAGTGATGACATTAACATAATGCAGAGAAAGCCTCACTGACCATCTACCAACAGTTAAGGCCATCCCTCACATGCAGGATGTTCAAGTAAGAAAAAAGCAGGCCAGGTTTCCAGCTCCTAATCAGCGTTGATACAAGAGCAGTGTGCAGCAGCAGAAGAAAAAGATGAGATTGAAGTGAATATTGCACTAATGAGCTTGTTCTTCCTGATGAAAGATTTTAATGTAGACAGTAAATCTCTTTCACAGGCTGATCACAAATGTCTCAATCTGGTAAACTAAATAGCAGTATTATATGGGTAGTTGCCAATGAGTATGTACTTAGGTCTGCAGCTAATAAGGATTGAGGTCTTTTGACTCTAAATCCTGCAAGGTGCAGCTTCAAGGCACCTGAATTTCTCCCTGTGCAAGGCCTATAGTATTCTACACATTAACAAGATCTCATTAGGCTATGTCTGTATTAGGAAGTATTTCAACCCAACAGGAGCCTGTCCATAGCATGGAAGAGTTGATGACAGGAACCCACTCACTTCAGAATGTGCATTTTGTGGGCTTCCATCACAGCATCCCAGCCTGATCTGAGGAGCATACCACATGTCCTTCTGGACCAAGTTTCTGATTTCATTTCTTGCAAAAGAAACCAGATTGAGCACTGTGAGAGCATTCCATGATGCAAAGCAACTGTTGTCAATGGGGATGAGGAGCTTCAGCTCAAGAACACACTCATGATAAAAATGAAAATGTTATTGCACATAGTCTTTGCTGCCTCAGCTCATGCCATTCAAAAAGATAGCTCTATGAGCAGAAAAATGCCAGGACAAGCTGAAAATACCAGTTTATGCTTAATTTATCCCACACTGGAGATGAAATTTTGATGTTCCTCATTCAATTCACAGCCAGGAGCCTCCACAGAGCATGGCGGCTTCACTGAAGCAATGAAGACTTATGAGAAGCACCTCAACCTTTTTATCCAGTCAGTGAGCTAAGCAGGATCAGGCAGAGCAGAAACAGAAAGGAGTGATTAGAAATGTAAGTCCTTTTATCAGCCAATAAAAAAAGAAGCCATTGAATCTAGATCCTCTCCAATCTGCCTGAGCACTCTGCAAACTGAGCACTTCTGCCTAAAGGAAGAACCACTTCTCTTTGGCTGTGCTCCAAAGCCAGCTGCTGCTGGCTTGATGTGGAACTCAGTATGTGTGTGTTGTTGCCTGTGTCCTGGGAAACCTCCATGAGCCCTAGCACTCTTTCTGTGTACTGGGTTATGGGTTTGCAGATCTCAATAGGGCTTAGGAATAAAGTGAGATCCAAAATACAAGCCTCTACATACTGATGTTCAGTACAGTGAAAAAAAATCTAAACAAAAAAAAACATATTTAATAAGCTCCAAAAGATTTTAAGGGCTCTAGCATTAGACATGCAAATTCAGGAGCAGAAGACTCCAGCATCACTGAAGAGCTTTCAGAAGCTGACATAGGTGTTCACTGTTTTGTTTGGTTGGTTTCTTTTAATTACAGCACTCAGGTATACCATAAATTAAATTATTTATTTATTATTTATTATCCTGCACAGGATGCAATTTTAGTGTCTGTACCCTTCTTATTTCTGCCTTAATCAAATTTGCAAAGACTTTACAAAGGCTACTTGACATTTTACATGCATGAATCTTCTCCACAGGCTGTTGAGCAAAGCTGAGATGATCTTGATGAGTCTGAAAAGAAAAAAAAAAAAGAGGGGGAAAAGCCAGTTTTCAGATCTCTTGGACTCTCTTAGTATCAGACAGCATCTATCCAATGCAGTTTTAAACAAATTAGAACACATTGACGTAAAATTGGGTGAAACTTCAGATTCCAAACTGCAGAGAGCATATAGTAATGAAATATCAGATATGTTCTTATGGGTTATTTTAAATGCAAATTTAATTTTATATTAAATTTGAAGTAAGAACATTAAGCTCCTTTTCTACGCTATTTTTTAACTTGTATAAACAATATTATATAAAAGAACAATTTGAAACATCCTGTAATCATTTTGACTGCAAAATTATTTTGTTTACAGATCATTCAGTAATAAAGACGGAACTTTGGCCATGGTAAAAATAGCAATTAATTGACTCTTATTTTGAGTCACATGGTAGCTTACAGATGAAATTATATGTTTGTGTGACTGAAAATAATGAATAATACACAAAGGAATTCATGCAATTATATGTCTAGTGTCCTGTACAAAGAACCAGTGAAGGCACAAGATCCTTGTGTTAGAAAAGCTACCTAAAATGCCATCTGCAGTTGCCAAATGCTGGGGGGAAATATTATTGCAGCCAGAAACTCCAAAAAAAACCCTATTTATCTGTTTGCCTATTTATCTGAAATAGCCCTGAAGCATAAGTGCAAAAGTGAAACAAAACAGATATTGCCTGTAGGAAGCACATGTATTTTTAAGAGGGGAACACTGTGTGGGCGTCCAGTTCCATCCTCACATGCAATGAAACCAACTGCAGTATGTTGTATTTTCCTTCTTTCCCCATTTCAGCCCTGTCCAACTTCTGGCTACTTATTCCAACCTATCCATCTTGAACCAGATAGCTGATCTGGCTTCAAACTTGTTTCTCCACACAAATATAGAGGTTTGTCTGCAGCTGCTCAGTGATTTTTTTACAGTATTATTTTCTAACACCTTCTGTCCTTCCAAGATCTAATGATGGACCCGCACATCTACTAACCTGACAATAAACTGGCAGTTTGAAGCCACCATAAGACAGCCAAACATTGGGTAATCAGTGACAGGGGAAACCTTTAATTCAGAGCAGTTGAGGTCTCAGGCTCTACCACCATAATGATCATTTTGGTGCTGAATGGAAAAAGGTCTAGGCTTCTCTCTCTAAATGAAGGGAAGGGTGAGTTAGGTCACAAAGACTCAAGAAAAGAAGACTACACAGTTTTAAACTATGTTTTGAAGTTCTTGATTGCAGTAACAAAGGATTGGACACAGGAGAGTTCCCACTCCTCTCCCAAGAGTCTTCACATAAATTCAAAGACGTAAGTCCACCAGGGCTTTTAGACAGAATAATCCAGATTCTGACTGAGGTAATCATTAAACAAGTGTCTTCTGGAAGTTTACAGGATGTGCAAGAGATGGGATCAGTCTATTATAAAAACTTTAGTGTTTCAAGTACACTTTTCCTTAAATATCTACTACTGGCCTAGAAGATGGCATGGGATTCACCCAGTCTTTGACTAGACCCAGATGGTGACCCTTAAATTTTTCGTGTTCTTGTCTCTACCAAGTGCTGCTTAATGACCAGAGCTATGAAAATATAAAACTGAGTTGATGACACAGGTTGAAAAGAGCTCTCCCCTTGTCTCCTGTCTTACAAAGTGAATATTAGGGATTGTTTCCTAAAACAGGAGTTTGGGAAGAAGAGACAGTAAGTTTTAGGGCTAAAAGAATATCCTGAGATGAGAACAGGGTATTTTATGAGAACCACATAAATTAAATGCAACAATAAAGAACTACTGAATCATCAGAAAAGCATGCTAGAAAAAGAACAAGGTAGGATAGGATGTGTAAATAAAGATCCTTTTCATCAGCATAAAAGGATTACTCTGGGGAATCAAGAAAATATCATACAGGAAAAGAAAAACTGGGAAGGGTTCTTTTCAAAAGCTTTCAGTAAAATTCACCAACAGAGGGACTGTTAAGGGACTGACTATCATTTTAAGATTAACAGCTTGGACATTAGAATTAAAAATGACTGGGAGGATCAAAGTACAGCAAGAGTGAGTTTTCTACATACCAGCTGATAAATAGACACAATTAGGGCAGTATTGCCTTAATATAGAGAGGACCCATGGCAGCTGGCAAAGAAAAACAAAAAACCAGGGGTCATAAAAGACACAAATGACATGGAAGCAGTGGGGCTGTAAACTCATGAGCACAGAGGCAAAGTTGCAGGTTTAAACCTTCAGCAAGGTGTGCAGGAGCAGCAGCTGCATACACACATGCAAGCTGTGCAATGGAAAGTCTGAGAATACAGCAGGCTGCACTTGAAAAACGGGCATGAGAAAGTTGTCCTTGTTTCACACAGGGAGTATTTACTGTGGTTTGAGGAAAGGCTAAGCTGCTTTTAGAGACTGAGGTGTGTATTTCCATCTTTTTAAAAAGGTTTCTTTTCCCACCAGGCCCAGTGGATGCAGGGGTGATTGGGCAGCTGCTGAAAGGCCTTGCAGCATTAGCTGAATGCAGCTGGTTCATGGAAGACACTGTAAGCAAGGAAGGGTTGTGGTGCCATGGAAAGATTTGTATGCCTTTCCCAACCAACTGTGGTCAATGAAAATGTGCAGCTGAGGAACACCAGCTCTTCATTCACACTCTTCACAGAAACCAGACCATTCAGTTGCTTTTGGAAGAATATGAAGTGATACGAGTGTTGTGGCAGACCAGCAGTACATCCTGAACTCACACCCATCGATTTTAATCCATTTGTTCCTCTCTCAGAAAATACTTAAAAAATATGTACCATTCATGCAAACTGGGTCGTGTCCCTGCCCTTCAGGAGCAACAATTTGTGTGTGATTTCCAGCCCTTGCTGCATCTGTTCTGGTGTCACTGCCCACAGCTGCAGCCAACCAAGGTCCATAAACCAATGAACCCACACAAAGTGGGGATTGCCAAGTACCAGGGCCTGCAGGACTTGGATCACACACCTCCTGTAAAAAAGAAAGACAAAGGCAGGATGCAGAAGGGTTGTCAGAGAAGCATGTCCTGCCTGCTGGACCACATTTAAGGGACAAGAAAATACCACATTCACAACACCTGCCTGAGTCTGGATCAGCAGTTAGATTAAACAAGCCTTTCCCAACCCACATAAAAAAATTGAATAAACAGTGGGAGAAGAATTCAACTTCCCAGAGGTCAGATGAGCCCTTCTAACTGCTGGTATTTATCAGCTTCCATCCAACAGGTAATCAGTTACAGAAGGAAACAGCTCTGCTGGGAAAGACTGAGAGAGTTGCCCTGTTCAGAGGGTGCCGTAGCAGAACTGTCAGTGTGTTTGTCTTCAACAGCTGGACATGGTTACTGAACCTCCTTCTCCTTGACAAAAAAAAAAAAAAAAAAAAAAAAAAAGTCTGTGGCCAGGTCTAACACAAGGTCTGTTTGTCCCACAGATGATCCCGTGGAAGAGTAGTCAGAAGCACTTTTGGGGATGCTCTCAGCATGGTTTAAGTTTCCTTTTTCCAGACACAGAGATTTGGAAGATGTTTTTTGCTGATATCAACCATGGATTCCTTTTCCTACCTAAAAAGTCCACTCTGCTAAATAACCCACTTGCTATTTATTTAATTTAAATCAGCAGGCAGGGAAGTTCAAACCAAATATTTTTGCTTCTAATCAAATTTCCTAACAACTTTCCTAAACTGCTGCCCCATCATTATCATCATGTGCCTGCTAATAGTCATGTTATTAGCCCCTCACCTTTAATATTTTCTCTGAATCCAAACTCCCTTTTCCCTTATCTACTCTTCCACCCAGACAGGACACCTCTGTGGTAACCCTTCTCAGATCTCCAAAAACACTTTTTGTAACTTGTTCTCAGTTTACTTGCACCAGGGGTAGGGAATCTTGTGACTCAGGCTCCCCTCCTGCTGCACTTCTTCACCAGCACACCAAGGTGCTCCAGGTCCCTCCTTCCCAAACCCACTCCTCTCCAGTTCCCCCCATCCCCACCTTCCCAGCTGTCACCTTGGCTGCCACACAAACTATTCAACCATACTTTTAAACTGAGTCTGGTAACTGTTCTGGTCCCGAGCAAAACAAAACAAAATCTTCCTCCTCACAAGTGTTGGAAGGCTTTAAATAGCTCATTTGGCAGGTCCAGCTGAGAGCTGGGATGGAAAAACAATGGGAGAAGCAGGGCTGAAGAGGGGCAGCAGCCTCCCGTGGAGGAGGGTGAGAACGCACAGCTGGGGGAGGCAGAAAAAAAGCGGAAATCTCTTCAACCCTGCTGAGGAAAGGCAAGGGAGAATTGCAGGTGTACCTTACAGGCTGAGTGAAATAAGTTAAATTCTATTAGTGGGTAGGTCAATTTAAATTAAGAGTGGAGTGCTAAAGAAAACAATGCAACAGCAAGTGAATAGAGGGTAAGTGTTTTCACAGAGTAATGGTTCATATGGCACATTATTTTCTGGCAGTAGAAGGGGAGGAAATTTTTATTTTGTATGTTCTTTGGGTATGAGTAGCTAGATGCCTCATACGGGTAAATAGGACATAAAATGGGGGGGGGGGGGTGTTGGTTCTACTCCAGTAGTCTCTCCACTTTTAAAGTCCTCTAAAACTACGAAAAGACAAAAAGGAAAACAAATGTGTCCATATAAAAGTAGATGTTGACATTACTAAGTGAATCTGAATACTTCTCAGACAGTAAAAAGTACAATTGGATAATCAAAACCTTATCAAATAAGAAGAGCTTTTAATGTAATTTTGTATCAGAATATTTTTCCTTTTTAATTGTGTTGCAAACTCTGAGCACTGTGTTCTGTACTACGGTAAAACCAGAACAGTATTAACAGAAAAGAAATCAACCTAAAAAACCCTCCAGATTTTTAGCAAATGCAACACCTGAAAATGTGATCTATTTGATTGAAATTTAGAGTGGTTTGCAGAACTGCAATTAGAGTTTCCTTGTATCAAAACTTTTGTCATATAAAGGGTAGGAGAGCCGTGAGAGTCTCATAGGATTAATACCCACTGAGGTACCACACTTAGGCAAAATCAGTGTAAGCCAAAGAAGAATGCTCATAAAAGTAGTGCAAGTGATGTTGTAGAGTCTCCCTGAGGTTCAAAGACACATTTTGAAAGCAGCTACAGAACTTTCAGCCCAAAAAGTCTTACAGGTGGCCACTTAGCCTTTACCATCTATGAGGAAGAAGACTGCAGAACAAGGCAATTTATGTCCCCCTTGTTCCCTACCTGCAGACTGGTCTACAAACCTAAAGCAGGCACCTGTAGGCAACCAGAAGAGTTGATTCCAACAAAATGTTCACTTTGCCACGTGGCTAGAGGAACTCTGCTGCTCAAAATGCACAAAATTTTTCACTGCATGCTGTAGTGCCTCTCCCAAAGGGAGAAGAGCTTGCTACCACTTGTCCCTTGCCACACAAAGAAAGCAGCCATTGCTCGGCCACAGCACAATTGCTCCAATAAACAAGCGCTAATCACGCACATTATGCATAACATAATACATGTGAGCTTGTCAGCAGGCAAACAGCTCCATCTCTGACTAAGAACCCTTTCCAAATTAGGAGAACCCAATTACAGGAGCAGACAGCTGTTTGCTGAACTACCTAAAACAATTTGGTGGTCTCAGCCCAGCTCCTCACAGGCAGGTGTCTGCTTCGCAGCAAACATCAGCACCCTTTGCATTACTGACAAGCTGGCCAGCAGACTGAGAAAGCAAGCTGGGGCTGGCCTTGCTGAGGCTTTTCCCCCCTTGGCCCCAGGGCTGATTCTCCCAGGTAAAGAGGACAGACAACTTGGAATGACAGTCAGCCCTCAACCAGAGACCAAAAGAAGAGTATGAATTTCCAGTCATCTCAGTCTAGCCACTGAAAGAGCAAGAACAGCGTAAAATTGACAGCATAAAAATCATCAAAAACTGAAGGATTTCTACAAAGAAAATCTATGACACCATGCCTCTTTTTAGTGGGAACCTTGCTTTTCTCTGCCTAGAAATCCCATCCTGAATTCAGTGATAATGGACTTGATTCTCCACAGCCCACTTACTTCCAGTATCTTCAAGCAAAATATGAGTGAGAAATAAAGAACATGGGTGTTAAAAGTTTGCTTTTCACTCACTGCTTGAGGGTTTCATTATAGAGTAGAGGAATAACACACTTTTGTAGGGAATTTAGTTCACAACTTTATACCAATTCTGCCAACCTCATGCAGAAAGAACTTAAATATTTGTCAGAAGCCAAATACTTATCTCAGATAAGTAGAGGGATAGAACCAAGATATCCTAAATGTCAGCACATACTTTTAAGCCACCAGTGTGAAAATTCAGACATTTTTTCATACCAGACTTTAAGATGTCAGGCTTCAAAATCATCCAATCCTCCAATCAGTCTGAAAGGACTAGTATCAAGCATCTTCATGACGAATTTTAGAAGTTTCCCTTTTCCTTACAGTTTAGGACAGAGCACACAAAAGAAAGAAAACTGATGTGTCCGGAGTAGATTCTTCACTCTTGGCCTTTTTGCTGCCTGAAAAGAGCATCAGGACCACTGACACTCCAAAATCATAGAATGGCTTGGGTACCTTGTCCTGAGATTCAGTAACTAAGGAGGCAGCTCTGCAGGCAGTAACATAAAATTTGAATGCTGTCATATGGGGTTAACTGGTGTCACTACCACCTTCATTTGCTCCAGAAACTCTGAATTTGAATGTCAGGAGCTTTTGTGACAGATGCATCTGTAAATAATTAGCACTGCTTTGTTGAACACTAATTATGCAGCTGTGCCGGATGAAGTCTCAAAATAGATGTTATGAACTGCAAAGGACCAAATCATCTCCTTACTCCTGCCTGACCCCAGAACACCAGAGCTGTTAAATCAGAGCATGGCATGGCCTCAAGGGCCAAATTCACCTCTGAGGGAATCTTTCATGAGTCATGTTTGTTAATCAGCTGCACGGGCGTGAAGCTGCTGTTTGTCAGGAACAATGATGCTAACTGGTAGTCTCCTCATCCATCCTTGGATTTGCCATGTGGCTTACCAGCAAAAAAAAAACAAGGGGGGAATGGATTCCTAAGTCACAGTGTTCACTTGTGGATTCCACTACAATGCTCTTTTCTTTTTCAACACTTTGTTGAATGTATGATGCAGCACACAAATAGGTCATCTTTTTTCCATCAGTGCATATCTTTTTACATGAGATAGGACATACCCCACCACCTGAGAGAAGACACTTACTACTCCCAAAAAACCCTGCCTGCACCTCTGTGTACAATTTTCCAACTTCCAACCCCTCCAGCTGCCCTAACAATATCAGTCCTCAACTGCATTCTTGTGCCCTTCTTCATTCATCTGCTTAGTATTGATCCTTAATTACTCTCCAATTTCACAAAATATTGACCACATATATCTACAACACCCTGTAGTCCTCCTAAGAACAGCCACTGCTGCATGCATATAGCCACTATTTTGCTCCCTTCTCTAATCTCAACTCTCTCTAACATGCAATCATTCTTTCAAATGAGATGGACCATTTTGGCTTCTGAACTAGGAAAGCAAAGAGCAAGATCAATCTCCTACTTCAGCTTCCTGAGATTAGCTTCTTATTTCCTTCGTGACAAGCGTCCAAACATAAAGCATTCAAGGAATTTCAAAGCAGTTTTTAATGTTCTAAATACCTTTCCAAGTTTCTTTTGGCTGAAAGGACTATAAATTCATGAATATGTTAGCCCTCCCATGGCTTCATTTGTCAGTGAATAGTAATTTGTGAAAGAAAATCCCGTTATCATGTACTGTTCATTACTCTGGACTCCTGCATTTCCTCCCGCACTTAGCATTTTCATCTCGCCAGCATGAGATTTCCCTCAAATTTTCAAATACGTCCTCTCTTGCTTCACCACATTATTCAGAGTAGCAGTTACTGGAGCATCTTATCTGCTGTATGCCCCTCTTTCTCCCTCAATCCATGAGATTCCCCTCAAGGTTTTATTGATTGTTTTCTTCTTTGTTCTCTATTTTTCTTCAGGAAATTATCACCATATGCTAGCTCTGTTGCAATTCTTTTTCCCTAAGTGGCATCTTCTTTTGGCCATTGTTACAACCAGTAAATCTGGCTAGGTCTGAACTTAGTATGGCCTTTCTCATGTTAATCTAAACTGAAAGTACAGCCTCAATCTCTGCACCTGTCTTCTTCCAGCCAATGCAATATCCTAGCCTGGTGCTATGGCATTCTGTCTGAAATATTTAATCTTTGTCCTAAATGTCAGACACTGAATTCTTGGACTTAATTTCTTGACCACAGTATGACAATACACAGATAAATGGCACCTGGGGTATGATTGGCCTTCTGGGTTCTGAGAGCACTCTATCAGACAAATTCAGCAGCTCTGGGTTGGGTGTAAGGGCAAAAGGCTTCCAAAATGAAAATTACTTGACTAAATGTCCACCACTAGATTTTCTTATTTGGTGATATTTTCCACCAAAATGCATTTACACTTTTCTTTTATACACACCCTCTTCTCAAGACTGAGGAAGAATAATCAATCCTAAGTTTTCACATCATTGGCATGAAGTACCAAGCACTAAAACTTGCAATCATAGATGCCTCTCTTCTCAGTTGTTCTGTTTGAGTGTATTGCAAAGTAATCTCACCAGAATCACCACTTGAACATTCTGAAACAAATCTGTAAGAGATATATCTGAACATCTTCAATTGCACATGTATGAGGCTCCAAAAGGAGTATTTTAAACTTGAAAAAATTGCAACATAAGTCAGAATTTTTCCAGATACAGCATATTTGGTTTATGTGATTCCCAGCTTGTAGGATGGAAAGCAAAGGTGTTAGCAAGAAAAATAAACAAGTCTGGAGCATGTATTTCAGTTAGAAAACCTTCCGAAGCATAGGCATGCAATTTCACCCACTTCAAGTTTGGAAAAGTCCCATTAAATCCCAGTGGCCAGAGTATATCAGATGGGCTTTACATATTCCTTCAAATCCTTCTTAGTATTTATCCTTCTAAATTTTGTTTAAAGACATCCTCAAGGGCCTGTGTTTTTAGACCAGCTTCACACATTTTTGTTCTGTAGTCAAATAAATGTCAGTCAGCTTTACCAGCTGCAACCATATAATTACTCATTTTTGTTGGCTGGACCTGAATCAATGAGTTAGGGTTCAGAACTGCATTTGCAGAGTGGCTTTAGCTGGCAAATTTCTGCTGTAACCATGCCCACAGCAATCACGGCCCAGTTGCTTCTTTCCTTGAGACTTTAAACTACGTACACACACCAAGGAGCTATTTTTCATAGAGCTGTCATTCAAGAAGTTGCTTCTCCAGCACTCTGGGTTCCAAGTCATGACATCTACACAAAGCAGGTATACAGTGCCATGAGGAAGCACCACAAATGTATGCACAAATTTTTGTTTACAGACATTTGTGCTTAAAATGTCCCACTTTGCACATATTATTGTGGAAATTGTGCTTGCAAATAAAATTTGTCCCTGCTTCCCTGGAACACTGGCCCCTTGATGGGACTGACTGCTACATTTTAAAACACTTTTTATATAAATAAAGTTCAATAATGCAATTATTTGTGCATGTTTCTGTGTTCTTTCCACACAGTACTGTATTATCTCTGTTCAAGGCTAATCTTACCAGTATAAAGACCAAGACAAACCGGGTACTGAGTAACTTAAGAGTCTTCTCAATGTTTTTTTTTTTTGTCACCAGGTCCCCTAGTCCATTCATCAATGAGCCCAAATTTCCCCCAGTCTTCTTTTTACTGAAATGAACCTGCAGAAGCCCTTTTTGTTCCAGTCCCTTGCCAGATCCAGCTCCACAAGGGCTTGGCTTCCCAAAGCTCATCCCTGCATATTTAGACCATGTCTGTATATTCCTTCCAAATCACCTATCCTTCCTTTCAATTCTTCCTTATATTTAGCTTGTAAGCTCCAGCAGCTGCTTGTTCATCCATGTAAGCTTCCTTTATTGCAAAAGATAAGGTCCAGCAGAGCATCTCCCTTCACTGGCTCCTTGATCATCTGTGTCTGGAAGTTATCATAAGTGCTGTATTGTTGTGTCCTGCTGTGTCATCCGTCCTGCAGATCTCAGGGTGATTTTCTTTCTCAGAAATACAACACTGCTCAAGCAAGTGTTGTAGTCTTAACTACAAATTACTGGATGTGCACCTTTGAATGTTGTACACAAGGAGCCAGATTACACTATAACTAATAGATATTTGGGATCACCAGGAACACTGATGCCAGCCATGTACACAATTACACAGCTAGAATGACATAATTTCCTTGTAACTGAAATTTCTCAACCATTTATATGTTAGAATTTCTCAACCATTTTAATGTTCAACGTGCATCTATACTCACATGTACTACAGAGCTGCTGGTACACCTCATGGTACTACTGCGAGATCCTGCAGGAAAGGATGGCTGAGTTTGCTTGTGTTTTGAACAGATGCAGAACACATAATAGAGCCATTGACTGCCACTGGATAATATAAATGGACTTCCCCAAAAGATTCCAACACTGTTTTTGTCCTTTTCTAAATTAAAAGAAGACTATTCTACTATGTGCCAAAATGCATTTGTAGATCAGGTCCAGACAGTATTGGTTCACATCTGCATACTGAATAGCAGGAAAAGGAAGCTGTATAATCAGTAATTTCCTATAAAAAGGGTCCTTGACTTACTTCCTTTACTGATATATTCATTTCTTCTTTCTCCATTCTTTATTGGAGGCTCTTTGAAGAACACAGTGTAGAAATACTTATTACAAATACTGACATTTTCTATATGTAAATAATTTCATGATGACAGACAAGTAGCAACTCTTTTACTGGCACCAGCATATAATGATGCTTGCACAAAAGACCGGACTTAGTGTTGAGTCCTTCACTTGCCAGACAAGTTCTCAGATCAATATGTGATATCTGTGGAACACATGCTATTTTATTAGAGATACAACTAATTCCTATTCATTCATGGGCATCATATATCTGGGAATGAAAACAGAAAATATCTAATGTCATTACATAACAGACAGGATATAATCTGTGACATAATGAACAACATGAAAAAAAACTAAGAAAAATTCCTCTGAATGCCTTAAATATGGTCCAGAAAATGAGGACCAGTAACTCACTGGGAACTGCAAACTGTGGACACAGAAGCAGAGGTTTTCTCTGCACAGATCTAAAAGTCTTTCTCCCACATGGCACTCTAAATTATAAATGTGTTTGCATAAATCTGAATTAAAACTGAAGCTCAGATAAACAAAAGAAAAAAAGTATTTCCCAACTGACCCACCCTGCCCAACATTTTGTGTTTTAAAAGCCCTATTCTTTCCAAACAGAATTATATTAAACCACTTGTGGTTGTAATTAGTAAGGAATTACTTTGATACATATAGATGATAGTTCAACTTGTTCTTCATATTTAAAATAACTCTCAACCTTTAAAAAATTTCTCCCAAATAATGTTTGAACATAGAATCAAAATAGATTATGAGAGTTGATATTAAGAAGCATTTTTTTTAAATGCTTACATAAATATGTATGGTTTTTGTTGGCTTTCCTAGGACTTGATTCTGAGAAACAACACCTTTAATGCTTCACGAGCAAAACACAAAAATATCTTACTGATATCAACCATGGGGACAAATCCTCTATAACAACCTGTGGCTTGTCTGCGGACCTTAATTAGTCGGAGAGATCATGATGTAGAGCCTCTTCAAAGAGGATAAGAGTGGTAGCTCTCTATGGAGGCACAGAGCAACCTTTTGTAGCAGGTAATTTAAGGAGCAGCAACAGGCTAATCCGCCGCCAGCGCGGGGCAGAGCATGTGGTGTGGTTCTCAGCAGAACAGCAGGCCCCTAATGAGGTCTAGGAGTGGATAGCAGCTGGTAAACTCAGTGCTCAAGTAGGAGGCTCAGAGAGCCTTTATTTGATAACAAAAGGCTGCAAATTGCTCAAAGGCCTGAGCAGGCAATGAGAACATGTTCATATGGTCAGCCAATATACAAATTTCCAAAACAAATATTACAATATATATGTTTTCATTGCAGCGGGACGTGTGGATTTTCTGAGGGCTGGGCATTTCAGAAATAAGTCATGCATCGACTTCTTGCTAAACTGAGCCCCCCCCTGAAATTAAACCAGCTTTTCTCTCTGTATTGCAGCAACTGGACTACATATATACATCTATATGTTTGCATTTTCAGTTTAAAATAATTTCAGGTGAGCTAGGAGTAGAGTTAATAAATAAAAAATATTTTACTGTGAATAATATGTTACTGTATATATTCTGCTGCTGCTTCAGTCTAAGAATTCTTGAAGTGTAACAGATGGAGAAAGATTAACTATATATCAATTATAGGATTTTGACAAAGGATATAATAAACCACAAGTTCAGAGATCAACTGTTTAAACAAGGTCAGAAGCTGAAATCTACTCATATTTTTTATGCATCTGGCCTAATCCATTGTTTTCTATATGGTACTAGTATAATTCCACAGGTACACAATTTTGTGGAATTACATGCTAAAAGCACTTGTCAGCAGTAGTACATGGCTGACAAAAGACAAGTTCCCCAGGGAACTCAGCCTCCACCAAAAGATCACTCATACTATCTGTTATCATAGCAAATACTAAAGTAATTTGTTCGTTATTTCCTGAAAACTGTGTAAACAGGAGCTAGAATCAAATTTTGATTAAAAAAAAAACCTATGTGTTTCTTATCATTATAATAGAAGAATAACACAATTATTTGCAAGTACCTTAAAATCATTTCCAATGAAGCTCTAGTTAATACAGACAAATGCACTTGAGGAAATCTGGTTAACATTTTGCATTAGAACCAAGACAGTGCAAAATAAAGTCTTTAATACTTCTTAAAATTAATAACAATCAACAATATTAATCTGCAACAAAAAGATATGGCAATTTTTTACTTAAAATTTGAGCTTTGTTTCTTTTCTTGGGCTGTGAGATTGAAAATAACATCAATCACAGACTCAGATATTCTCTTGAACTATTCCTAGTAGCTAAAATCTAAAAGACACCATATTGCGTCAGGTTTGGGGAAGGAGATTTAACAATTGGCATAGATAAAGTATAATATAGGAATCTCAGAAAATCAATTTCTCCATTAAATTTCATAAAAGTGAATATACATCTTTTCCCAGCCACGAGAGTTAGATTAAGCCCTTTTTTATTTACCTGGGAATAATGGTAAATAGAATATCTTTCTAATATTATTCTTCCTTCAGATGATGAAACTGTGAAGTGCAGCACTATTCATAAATGAGGTATTGAATTCTCAAAAATAGGAGTCCCCTAGCTCTGCTGCAGATATGTGGATGTTTTAAAAGCTGCCACACAAAAGCAGTGAATACCCTTGATCCGTGCACTCAACCTGAGCTGGCAGCTTCAGCCCTGGACACCCGTGTCACTGGAGAGTGGCAGCACATCAGCAAGATGCAGAACCTCCCTGCCCTCACCAGTGTTGCTGTGATGCCCTTGGCTGGCAGGAGGCGCAGATGACAAGGAGGGCATCCCCAGAAGCTCCCCCAAGAGATAAGGCAGGCTGCTCTCTGGAATGCCCCTTTTCACTCAGGAGATGCCTGCTTTCCACTGGTGTGGGCAGGTGCCATTTAGGATGAACACATTAAAGGAAAAAGTGTACACTAAACAGAAATATTTTATATCTATGTAACAAATGTGGTTGTTGGGTTGGTTTCTCTTAAGTAGAATCTGCTGGGTAGAAATGCAACATAATAGAGTATTTTAGAATCTATACTGGTATAAGAAAAGGAACCCCAAGGCAGAACATAATTTAATTAACTCTATTGCAGGAAATTATGATTATCTGAACTCATTGTAGTTAGACCAGTGTGTCATCATCTACAGCTTTCAGAAAATACATGCTACTTTAACTTTGATGAACTTGTCTCAATAGCACACCGTCTGAATAGGTTCTCATTTGTGAGTATTCATTATGTATTCAAAGAGCTTTGGTACAAAATAAATTCTCAGGGCTGAAGAACCAGACCCCTGCTAGACTTGTAATAATGTTGTCACAAAAGCAAGATGTTTGTCATGTTTTCCTCCCTATAGCTACTTTTTAAAGCAGAGACAGGAAAGATTTTATACTATCTTTAACAATTGTGCCAGGCAATGGATAAATTTGAAAAACAAATATCCAAGAATCTTTAGATATAAAAAAATTATCATTCAGGCCATTTACTTTTTATTTGGTGAATTTCAAAGCCTAAGACTAGGCCTCTAAAAAGGCAAAGAAAATATTAACTTGCCAGGTTACATTAACATCCCCTCAGAAATATTGGTAGCCCAATTTGAAATGAAAAGCTGTCCCATGAAGCCCCTTCAGTAAACAGGATGTATGCAAATATCCATGCATGATCCTGCAGCATGAAATAAATAAACACGGATTTTGCTGCACATTACATGGGGGTGAAATTCAAGTCTTTTAAAAGTGCATTATGTAGATTAAATGTTGGGGATAAAATAATTTTGGTTTGTTAAAGCTCTTATTAGCAATTATTGATTTGGTTGCCTGAGATATAAAATGTCAATAAATGTGTAGTAATATAGATGACCTTTGTTTTACAGACAATAGATACAAAAATCAGAAGTGAGTTTTAGTTTAATTGTTGAGACAATGTAAGCAGAATTTGACCCCAAAAAACTGCATAGAAAAGATGAGATGCAAAATCAACTGCTTTTTAAATTAATACACGTTTCTGAATATTCTGTCAGTATGAATATAAAGTTTTGCAATTTAAATCAAAATTACTGGATGTAAGAAAATACTTATCACATCTATTTTTAAAATAGAGTGTTTAATATAGTATGATGGATTATTTTATGGTTATAAATATGCTCTTTTTATGGCAAATTGACATGTAGTTTTTCTATAGGCAAGAGTAACTCCATAAATGAACTGAGAGTTTTATTTTCATGATGTTGCACATGAAAGTAATTTCAACTACCTCACACTCAAAACCAACCAAAAGGCTACAAAAAATCTTGAAATCATCTAGGGGGGGAAAAAAGAGAGAAGTCCAAGATTATTTTGATTTTTAATAACACATTTAGGAGCATCATTGTTTTTTGTCAATAGTCTGTAGTTCTGATGGACAGCTTGTAGCACTGGATTGGGAAAGGAAAATAATGCAAAGAGAATGGCTCCCTGGAGGAAAGTTTGAGATGGGGACAATTGCCAAAAAGAGAGTCTATGTCTGAATAAAAGTGTAAAAACCTGGCCTTATTGACACTAATGGCATACTCCCAATTGTTTTAATATGGCAAGATTTCAACCTGGGGAAAGGGAGCAATCATCAAAGCAAGGAAAGAGAATATACTACTTCCTTTGTTCCTCATCTTTTTTAAAAAGAGAAAATATTGCATGTTCCTTACAGAATCTCCTCAGCACTGCTGCTTTTTGCTACACTTGAAAAGCAGGAGAAATATTACGCACTTTCTGGAGTTATTTTTCTTTCCCAAAACCTTTCCCCAAAGCGGCTACTGAGACCGCAAGGCCTGCAGTGGACAACTGATTACCTCATGTGTTTCCTTTGCTTTTTGAATCGATAAACCAGTTTCAGATCACCCGATGTGGAGAGAAAGCAGCTTTTTTTGTTTTGTTGGTTGGCTGTGCTGGAGGCGAGGCCCGAGGACCTGGCTGTGTGAGAGGCCTCGCGCTCAGGAGGAGCTCTCAGGCCGGTCGCGGCACCGGCATCTGCTTTGTGCGCCAGGATGTGCAGAGAAGCTTAAGTAAGTGTGGGAAAACAGCAACTGCAGACCAGGGTTTGCCATAAGGCAAGACCTAACACGCAGCTCTTTCTGGTTCATCACAAACAGATGGAAAAACACATAATAGACTCCAGTTAAAAGTCTTCTGTTCTATTCTCTTTCTTATGAATATACCACTGAGAAATTAGCAAAGTTGTTCAAGAACACAAGAACACTCACAGAGAAAGTAGCTACATAATTGCAGAGCCTTTTTTGTGTTAACAGTTTTCACGCAGATATGGCAGACATAATAATTACAGGAATATGTCCAGTTCACAGCGACCAGGGTAATTTTTACAGCCCACAATTTTTAAGCAATGAGGTGATCTTTAGAGCACAAAGGAAAATTAGGCTCATCACACCCACAACTCCAGACATCATATGCTGAACAGGGGGAGGTCTTTCTGCAGCAAAGAGCCCCCTTCTCCTTCCTTTATTCCCTATGTGACCTTAAAGGGTGGTGGGAAGAGAAACAAACAGCAGGAAGAGACTCTGTCTGTACTTGTGGCTGCTCAGTGCAGCTCAGGTAAATTCCCTCCAGGGAATAGGTATATAAGCCTCTTCATACCAGCTGGGATTTGTCCTTGCGCCAGTTTCAGCAGTTTCATTTGCCGAGTTTGATACAAAAAACCTTGGAGTTTAATACAAAAAACCTTGGAGTTTAATCTCACAAAGACATTGCATGCTGACAGCCTTTTTTGGTAGGGGGAAGTTTGGGTGAGAGGGAGCAGAGTTTTCCCTACTGTAAGTCGGGCAGGGTGGATAGGTTTGCAGATTTGTTCCCTGTGTGACACCTTAGCACTTCAAGAACCTGAGAGGTGTCAGCTGAGAAATAGGTTCAGAGAAGCTGGAATGTAACCAGTGTTTCCCTCTGTCTCCTATAGTATAGAGCTAGAATTTACAGGGAGATTAAAAATTAATTAAAATTACAGAGGGACTTTACATCGCAGAATACATTTAGACACCTTAGCATGGGTTTATGCCCTCTAAACCTGAGACCTCTATACTCTAAGCATCCACATTCAATCAATCATCCAAACAGAATAACCCACCAATCAATTACAAAGGAAGCCTAGTAAAACTACATCAGGGATGTACCTATATAAGACAAATGTACCTGTATCACCTGGAAGGTGACCTCCACATACTGCTACGAGGTAGGATGAGCTCTGGCAAAACTCTTCACCCATTCCCTGTGAATGTTAACCAGCCTGTCAGTTGTGCATAGAAGAATCTTCCCCTTCTTTGTTTGCAGAAAGACCCTGTCTCTCAGCTGGTGGCAAGTAGGAATCCTCCATGGCACTGTCTGACAAGAACCTTTCCTTCAGTTGTTTAAAACTGAGTATGCCAAGCCACTATGGACTGCCTCAGACAGCCTTGTATGACTCTTTGCACACATGTTAAAAGCACCTGATTACACTATGTTGGAAATTAGTGTTTTAATTCACTTTCTCCTAGACATACTCTGCCTTCAGTCTGCAATAGGGTAGTCAGGATAGAATCCTACACACTGCTTAATACTTGATTCCCCCAGGTGTGCTCCAAATGCTCCCAGGTGTGGATGGAAGGCACATTCACTCCTAAGAAAGCCCTGAGTTGCATTCTGTATCCCTAATACACATCTAAACTAGCAATCAAGTTAAAGGATTTGCCCTCATTTTGTCTTTCCTTGTTTATTTGGAGAAATCAAACATGCATCAGTGCTTCCATACGGACAGATGAAGAGCCTCAATGTCCCTCCTCTGGCATTGACCTGCAGCCAGATTAACTATTTTGTTCCCAATGGAGTTACTACCTCTGCATATGAGCGGAAGAGAGAATTTGGCCCATTCTCACATTCTCAGAGTCTTCGCAAAAATAATTCTCATTCATAGACAAGCCGGCAGTCAGAGAGGAGCAGAGATGTTTGTGTGCCTGGCCTGAGTCTAGCAAGAGAATACAGACAATACAAAAAAGTTAAAGATTGATGCCACACAGCAACTGTTCCCTTATTGCCCTACACGCTTATTGTACTGCACTGGAAGCAATTAAAGCAAACCTGCCATGGGAGTGCTGCAGTTGTGGTGTAACTGCGTGCCAAGTGGTGGAAGTAACAGCAGCGGCTGAGCCATCTACTGCTGAGCTACAGAAAGGGCTGTCTTTGGCACGCTTTTGCCTGAGGAAAGGTCCAGCAAGCAGATGGAGAGACGGGCTGAGGCTCTGACATGCTGTTAGCCTGCACTGTGGCAGCAGCCTCGTTCAGGATGGTGTCCAGCTGCTGGCAAGAGCTTCAGAAGTCACTCTATGACTCAGCCAAGGCTGAACAAGCTACCACCACAGGACTTGACCTTCTGTGGCTCAAGAAAGTTAAAGAAGGAGGATAGTAAGATAACACTGAGTATTTAATAGCAGGCAATGCCCAAAGAAAAATGCTAGGTAAAAGAAGTGAAAATAACAACTTCAAGAGTCTGACTCTACAAGAAAATGCGAAAAACTCAAAAAAGAAAGTTAAAAACAGCCTTCATCCAACATCCAAGGACAGGCCATCTATGAGGCTAACAGAAGGACAGTTGTGCTTTCAGCCATCCACTGCCCTAGAGCACAGGCACAGCTGGCAGCATGGGCACAGCTGGCAGTGTGGGCACAGCTGGCCTCCCAGCCCAGCCACATGCAGCACAGCTGGCTGGCAACAACTGCGTCCAGCCAAACAGGAGTCACACACTCTGAACTCCCGGAGCTCTGCCCATTCTCCTCCCACCAAGACAACCACTTGTGTGAGCACTGATGCTGACAAGTCCCATGGCCAGCATCTTCCAAAGATGCCAAGAAAGAAAACAACATTTTTTGTGGAAGTAGGTGGTAGGTTTTTATTTTACCATCATGAATTCAACAGAGGAAATAAAAATCTAAGTCATGAAACTGTTATGAATATTGGCACCATTTTACTACTTTGGTATATGGAAATAATTCCAGAGTCTGGCTGCTATTGGGATTACATCTGAATGTTCAGCCTTAGTACTTTTCATTACTGCTTGAAGAATATCCATAGACATATTCTTATATATATTAATTTTTTTGTAACTCTACATCTCTACACAGTTTATCTGGTCTTGATCTTTAGATATTAATTCTATATTAGTGTAAAACAAATTTGCTTTTAGTTATCACCACATCAAATTGTTGTTATGGTTCTTCAAATATAAAAGAAAATTTACAAGGCGATCCACCAGAAAAAGCTGTAGTCTTGTGACCCACTTCTTTATGGTCATGTAAGAGACTTATGGTATGCTCTGATTTTTGATATTTCCTCTTAATATTCTTTAAGATACTTACATGTAGTTACAAAGAGGAGACATCAAGAGAAACTACTTGAAATAATACAAATTAAAACTAAAAATTCAGATCAAGAAAAAAAATTGCCAGCTGATCCTACAACTGAGAAATTTTCTTAAACCCTTGTCTCCCAAGAGACTGATAGAGCCTAATGAAAATAAATTATATGTTGCATTGATTAAGTTGAAGTTATTAACTGAAATATCATTTATTAGAAAATAATCTAGCTTCTACTAAGCAGCTATAATTGTTTCAGCAGGCGATAAATTAATTCAATTCTAAGATATAATCTTTTTTTAAGGTATTCTACATCCAGTACACTAATTTCTAAATACAGATTAATGTTTGCATTTGCCTGCATGCTCTTTTTGCCTTAATAGGAGGTCACCAAGAGATCTAAAGAATCATCCTTTCTATTTGGCCTTTTACTTCTGCTTGTGTGGTAAACAAATGAAGAAAGATACTGAACTTGGCTGACAAGTTTTCTAACACACAAGGTGGGAGAGAGACACATTGGTACAGAGGCATGGATGGGAAAATTTTGCTTTGTAGAGGCTCAAGATACTCTTATTTGACTTTCATTTTCATTTTTCTCCAAACCCGCTATTGAAATTCATTTGTAAGCTTTTCAATAAGTATAAATGAAGAAAGTATAACTCAAACAATGAATAATGCTCAACTCACCATCCTTCCCATAAAGTCAAGCATCAGCTTCTTTGAGCAATTTGCAAATGAGCAGAAAACCACCATTGATAGCAAACTACACCAACGTAGCTCTGCACCCAGGCCTGTGCAGAGCTACGTTTAACAGCAAAATATGTTCAGAATCTCTTCTTACCAGCAAGAATATAAATTTTCAATACCCAATCACTGAATTTACAAGCTCCCAGAACTCTGAGCTATCAGCAACACCACTCACAAGTTTTATTTGTATGACTGGAAAGAGAGTAATGTTTATATGAGCATCAGACCCTTCTGCTTTTGATAATGTACTGTGTCCACTGAAACGACATTAGGAATTAGTTAAATCTTTTTTTTAAAACAAATGAACTAGAAATATCATCTGTGGATTTAAAGAATTTGTGTTCTTATCCAAGAATCTGACATTTCAGTTTTTTTCATTAGAAAATATCACTTACACTGGAATGTCCTTTGCATAAGGAGCCTCTTATAGAGGTTATCACTTAAAGCAGTTATCATTCATAACCTCTTTCTAACAACAGTCTTCAAATCTACAATGGTCATTAAAAATTATTCTCCTTCTTGGTTTCATCATACTTTTCAGCCCCTCTTAGGTTAATAAGCTCACATTTTGTCACAATTAATCTGTTACATAATATTCCAGCAAAGAGGTAAAGCACAATATTTTACATTGGTTTTTGGTGTTGTCACATTTAGATGTACCATTCTGGACCTACATTTTGATAACTGATCTTATGAAGAGGACAATTTGTTTGGAATTGTACTCTTAAACTTGCAGATTCTTGGCACAGCCAAGAAACACAGTTATCTTCGTTTATCAATTCCCCTTACTGTAAGAAGAGCAACCCACAGATAAGTTTTGACTTATGCAACTGCACAGTGTTCAGGGTAGCATTAGTCATTCCTCCTTATGTTTTCTCTAAGTTAGTCCCTAACCTCTGCCAATATTCCAACAATAGTCAGTATTTGTGAGTCTGTTACATAATTTTTGCTTCTTTTAGAAGAACTAATATTAAATGCAAGTCTGTCTGTAAGTCTAGAAATTAATGTTCTTTCTTGTAAAGCAACCGACTTTTTGCAGAACCACAGAAAAAGCTGAGTTGGAAGGGACACTAAAAGATCACCGAGTCCAACACAGCCCTTCACAGAATCATTCCAAAAGTCACACCGTGTGCCTGAGAGCATTGTCCAAATACTTCTTGAACTCTATCAAGCTGGTGCTGTGACCACTGCCCTGGGGAGCCTGTTCCAGTGCCCAACCACCCTGTGGAAAAAGAACCTTTTTTTAATATCCAGACAACCCTCCCCTGACACAGCTCTAGGCCATTCCCTCAGGTCATATCCTGTCATCAGGGAGAAGAGATCAGTGCCTTCCCCTCCTCTTCCTCTCATGAGGAATTTGTAGACTGCAATGAGGGCTCCCCTCAGTCTCTTCTTCTCCAGGATAAACAGACCAAATGACTTCAGATGTTCCTCATACAGCTTCCCTCAAAACCCCTTCATCCTCATGGCCTTCCTTTGGATGCCCTCTGTTATCTTCACATCATTCTTATGTTGCAGTGACCAAAGCTGCACACAACATTCAAGGTGAAGCTGCACCTTGTGCAGATCACATACAGGTCATAACAATTGAAACTGATGTAATAAAAAGATGATCAAGTGCCTATTCTAAGATATGATTTGGTACAGTCCCTCAATATATCATAGCAATAAATAAATAATACAGAAAATATTCAAGGAGTTCCAACAGATGCAGATCTGAGTGTCAGTATGGACTTCTACCTCTTGGGTTTCCTTTTCAGTTACATGATAAAGAAATTAGTTTAATACAGATATAAAATTATTTTATTCTCCCAGCAAGCAGTTTACCTGAGAGGCAGATTAAATTCTTGTTTAGCTCTTTTCACTATCAGTGCATTTATTGCAATTTTTTTTCTGAAGTGCCTACAATAGCTGGGGGCATGGGGGAGGAGGCACAGCAGAGGAAGAGCAAAAAAGATACATTTGCAAAAAGAATAAGTCAGATAGGTATACATTCTCAGTACCAAATGAACCTGATTAACATGTAACTTCTGCCTTGACCAAAAGTTTTATATACAAATACAGCTTCATTGTAGGGTCCCATATATTTCAAACTGAGAAAACAGCGGGCTACTCAACAATTTATTTTTTAAAAAAGCTCAAAACTCAAGTGTAATAAACACTTTTTTAATGCTTCCTACAATGTTACGTTGACCTTCTTATCAATACAGAATAGCTGAACATGAATCCCTGCAAACCTGGCCAACTGTATAGAAATCATTGATGGAGAAATTTCTATGAAATGGTGAAAGGCAAAATGCTTATTTTCTCTTTCAATAGCTTGTTTTGTCTCTCCAGTACTCCAGAACTACTCTTAGTGGTTTTAGTATAATCACGTTATTTTTCAATATTTGTACCTCTTAAGCAAAACTAATTTGCTCTTCTATCTTCCTTTGGGATATGATTCTGAGAGCATAACATCATTTTGAGTTCAGAATGCGTTACACTTCACAAATCAACTTGCAAAGTATACATTATTATGGGTGACATCTTCATGTGCAACAGTGAGCAGTGTAATAAAATACCCCGAATACAAACAACAATTTTAATATATCTTAGAGTGAGCCTTTACTACAACCTTTGTCTTAAAAAAAAATACTTAGTTTCTCGAAAGCCTATTTTGGATTTATTTTAACCTTGCTACACATCAAAGTACAAGGATGAAGCTTTGTTCTTGCTGTCAAGACAACCACTGCCTCTTCAGCAGAAGGGGAAAAAAATCAAAGACTTGTAGAATGCCAGTTGAGTTTGAACCTGAAGGCCACAGTCTCTGAGCACACCTGGTACTCCCCACAAGAGCAGGATACTCAAGAAAATTGAGGCTTCAAATGAGCTTCCATATAACAACCTATAATTTCTTTTCAGGGAGCAGGCAAAAAACGTTAAAGGAAAATTTGACATGACGGTCCCTTTGCTGAAGCACAAGGAGGGGTTCAGGATGATCTTCAGAATGCTGCAAGACAAAAGCCTCATTATACATAATAACTGCTTACCAGTACCCCAGATTGGTAACAAGCTTCCTCTGCCAATTTTGTTCTATCATTATACAAAGAGGTGATTAAATTATTTGACAAATCTTTTCCTATGCAATATGGAGTTATTTACCTCAAGGTAAGCAAGGTCAGGTAAAAAAGAGGGCTAACCAGCACGGCAACTTAAAATGACAGCACTTGCTCAAAACGTGGCTACAATGTGCAGAAAATATTCAAGGTAACTAGTAGTCTGGTGTGCATTTGAAAACTACCAAATATATGTTGCTACACCATAGGGCATGCCAGCCTTCAGGCACCACCTTATGTGTTTTGCCCTTCTCCTTTGCAGATTGAGGAACTCTGCCCTTTTTGGTGGTTCTCAATCCTCCCTGCATTTCCGGAGTAGCCTGGTGTGGCAGCAGCTGTTGGGGTCTGCTCAGAGCAGGCGAGGCTGCCTGGGCGATTCACAGCAGCCTCTCAGCATGACACTGCTTAGCCCCTCTCCGGGTGTCTGGAACAAGAGTAGCCATGCCACAGGCCACACTAAAAATTCAGTGCAGATGGCTGCAACCGAGCAGCTGGCCATGCACCCTGATCCTGTATGGTTTACTGGTGCAGACATAGCCAATCTTTTCCACTTTCTCATTTCAAAAGACATTTCTCCAGTATTCAGGATGTTGCTATTCCCTTGTTACCCTTACCCAATTGCAGTGTTTCTCTGGAGGGGCAGGAGATCTAAGCCAATTACCTGAGTTCCTTTGCTGCTGAAAACATTTGCAATCTCAAATCCTGCAACAGGAAAATCGTGACTGAGAGCAGAAGACATATGTCAAGTGACACTAGCTGAATTTTCTGTGCTGAAATGTTCTTACTGAAGTGAATATGACTGAGGTTTATTCAGAGTTCAGACGCTGCTGAAGTGAAAATCAGATCATGAGGAAAGGTCACTTATAAACAGCCCCACTCCTGGTGAATTCAGCAGGAGGTGCCACGCAAGGGACAGTTTCTACACAGTACCAACCTACTGTGCTGTAAGAAATGAACTATCTGAATGCCAGCAGCTGAAATGGCATCAAGCCAGGTAAAAGCAAAGGTCAGGCTGATGTAGCAGTGCTCTGACAGTGTGCAGAAATAAGCTGTGTAATCCCCTGGTGCAGCCATATTCCAAATTAGAAAAATAAGAGGTGTGGAAGAAGAATCCTCATCTGACAATCAAGTGGGGCATTTCTCTTTCCACCCGCAAGTGAACATATGACCCTGGCTGCGACCAGAGCTGTCTCTCTAAGCTCAGCAGATCAAATGTGCACTTCTCCTACCCCCTACACAGTGCACACCCAAGCATCCCCGGTGGCCTTTCCAAAACTCACCTTAGCCAGCAGACAACCACCCTCTCACTACACTGCATAGAGGGAATCACAAGTTTTCTGACTCATTTGCATGATTTCTTGGCCAGCTGAAAAAAAAACCGCTATCCAAAGCAGGTGCTGGCAATAATTGATTCTCTCTAAACCCCATGGGTTGAGTGTGAAAATGGTACTACATATGCTAATTTCTCACAATAATATGTGCATGAACTATTCTCTTATTTTGCCACATGAGTGCTTTGTTTTGAAAATCCCACGCTGTGTGGTTTCTCACAGGCTCTGCTGTGCCCTTCTCCATACTGTGACTCAGGGCTGGTGCCTCCCATCACCCCCTTCCATGCATGACCATGACCAGTCTATGACTGTATATGTGCTCATTATAAAAGTAAAGCCTGGAATGCACAGTTTATTAGCAAGTTTGTTTTTGTTTGTCTTTTTTCATATAGCTAAAATTTAAAATTCTGCTTTCCGTATTTGTTTTTATCTCAATTTTTCATCTCTACTTCCTAAAATACTAATTATATTATTCACAGGTATTGATTGGATGGGGCATATGGGATTATTTCTTATATGTTTACTGTTTCTATTGTATGGTTATCTAGAAAGATTCCAGGAAAGAGTCATGTTTTGCAGAGCATTTGTTATCTTACCCATGAGGTGCCTAACACTAATCTTTTACAAGTGGCAAATAACTATTAACTCCTCATGAGAGTCTCAAAAGGGGCTATCAATTTCCTCTCCTCTTGATAAGTCCCCCACATTTCTCCAGGGGTAACACTCCCACTGCCTGTCCACTTGCCTAACTGGTTAAAAGAATTATGGTGAGCTCAAACAAATTGTTCTCTAGCAGACTGCTTGCTAAAATTTCTAGAATTACCTGCACACCAACAACTGACATTCCAGCTTTTCATTCTTTCCAACTGTATAAATAGCAATACTAACTTACCCTAGAATTCTTGTTTTTATCATATATACTATGTCCAGAATCCATTAAAATAAACACTTTTTTCCCAGACTTGTGTTTTGAAAGAATTACATAGGCCTTTCTTGAAAATCAGGACTAAAATATCAAAAATGCAGTGGCTGTTTCATGAAAGTGTTTGCTTAGTAACTAATTGTTTCTCAACTCTCTGTATAAATTAACTCCTGTTTGTTGTGATTAAATTCTGTAAAAATATTTGTCTTATTGTGTGGGAGCATTACATGATCAATACACTCCTGGATTCTTGTGATTCCCTTGTCAGGTACATTTACCATGGTAGTTACAGAAATTATGTGAACAGATACTTCTTGGTTTTGATCATGCAGTTCTGCCATGGACAGATTCATTCAGTTTTTGTTGATTTGCAAGAAGTTTGTTCTTGATTGCAAATTAGGTCAGGTTAGGAGATGAGCCAAAAACTACAGAGGAGGTCTTGGGGAAATGTATTTCACCATTTAGTCTTCTCATAATACAGGCCTGTAATTGTATAGAAGACCTTCTATTGGAATCCTGACTATGATGGTACATGATTACTGGGAATATAAGACTTGGGGGGAAGGTTGCTTATAGACCCAACTTATTAATCCGATAATAATAGGATTGGATTAAGGGTGACAAGTGCTCCTAAGTTTGGTACTATAAAAGAATTTTCCACAGAAAATCTAAGGCCCTCTCAAATGTCACCTGAGCAGCAAATAACATTTTCAGCAGGGTTTGGAAAACCATTCATTCTGTGGAAGTAGGTTTATGATATGTTTTATGTATCTGTATGTTCTCTTTTTTTTTTTTTTTTGATGATTAATATTTCTATAAAGGGTATGTAGATATGAGAGAACTCCCAACAAAGACCAATGAAATGTTGGCTAACTGATGGTAGAAAACTGTGAAGTCAGTGTTTTCAGGGGATGCAATCTAGGTCTTCTTCTGGGTTATGTATGATCCATCCAGAATGCTACACCTCAGGCAGCTACTAACAAGTATCTTCAAAGGACACGTTGAGCTTTATCCTGAAGCTCTTTGGAACATGCTCACGTCTCAGTCATTCAGGTGCTCTCAGTGCAATCAGAAAAGTTCTGAAAAGCAAGCAGCTGCAAAAATGACTGTACAGCTGAGTTTATTGTTCTCGTTACCAACTTCTTACTTTAAATACTATTTAGGTTCTTTTTTCACATTCAAATTTTTACAATATGATTCAGAGTCCTACTCTCCTCACAATAATGTGATCAAACTTTTTCAAGTAAGAGCACAGCAGTTCAATATACTTTTAGAATATGGGTCACAATTCTTTTTCCAATCTGTGAAAGACACATTAATAAGCTCTTCGCATTTAGAGAAACAATCTTTTCTCATTCTTTCATTTTCTTTTAGTTTTTGGTGTTCATTGGAACATTTTCCCCCCCAGCTTTTAAATTCTGTAGGAAAAAACCTTGGAAGAAAATTAAAACTTGTTTTTTAAACACACTGCAATTTGTTGATATTTTCAAGCTTTTCAGTATTACTGCATTCACAAGTTGAATGTGTGTGCTGTTTAATATCAAACAATTGTTTTAGTGCCATTTCAAGTGTCTGGCTGTGTTCATGACTGCTAATTAAATGTTTCAGAAAAAAAAAAATACAGCCTAAATTGTGCAAAACTTCATCCACATCTGCTTCTTCTATGAAAAGATGTCCTTGGAACAACTCCAGTATGTTAAATAGAAAGTAAATTATTACAAATAAGACAGTAATTTACCTGTAGGCTTTAGCATGCGCTACTGTGTATTAAATTTACCATTCACTTGCTATTGGCAGTCAAGAAGACAAGTGTCTCTGTTGCACGAAAAAGAAAGTACTATTTTAGCACTATTTAGATGGGGTTTGTTCTGGTGTTTTCAGTGTTGGGTGATAGCCAAATTTTTCTATCCCAACTTCAGAGATTTCAAGGTGGGATAAAGAAGCTGTCATAGCACAGAGGGTTTTTACAAGCTCCATTTGCAGATTCCTGCAAATTCTTTCAGGACAGGGCTCTCAGAGCAGCAGCATCACTATGAAGCCTTTGAGAGAGATGATGAGACAACAGTCTGACACAGTAGACAGACAACACATACATTTATATCTTATCACTTCAACTATGTGTGTTAATCACACCATTTCTCAATACTTTGCAAGTAACTGAAAAGTCAAAGATATAAATACAAACAAGATGCAGTTGACAGAGAAGCACTATGGAGAGCCTGTCCTGTCTGGACCACCCATAACCAGAGTGTGATTAGGTGGATCACCTCCCTGAGTCACCATTGCACACTTTCAAGAAATAAAATCTTTCTCCTGTTATCTATTATATGGCTAGAGACAAAATGTGTTTACACTGAAATTTGGAATCAAATATATGAAAATGTGAAGAGGTTTGTTTTTTTTCCAATAGAAGCCGAGTGGCATTTTTGCACTGCATTGTTGCCTCAATTAGTTATCTTTACACATTTATCAAGATAATAAATATATCTATTTGGATGGAGAAAATTCTGCTAGTTGCTAGATACATATACATTATCACCAGGAACCAATTACATATTGCAAATCCCCTGATCATTACAAGTCCACTTTGTTAAGCAACAACTGAAGAAATTAAGTGAATTGCTGAAAACAAGAGATTTTTAATTCAATATTAAGTAGGACTATTAAATATTTAGTTATTTTTATTGGAACATCTAATATGACAAATCCATTTGGCCATATGTTTTGATGAATAGGTTTTAAGTTCTAACCTCAACAAAGGCAATTTCATTAGCGGCAGAACCAGCCACCATTAGCTCATGTACTTCCATACCTTTCCAATTTGATTCCACATAAAATGCCTTTGAAAAGTAAATGTCAGACTCCTACACTAATTTGTGTTTCCTGACTGATCTAAAATGAGCTGACTGAAGCAGGTGTTGTTTTTGCAGCAAAATGCAAATCATAGAATGATTACAGTGGTTTGGGTTGGTTGGGACCTTAAAGACCACCTAGTTCCAAAATCCCTGTCATGGTCAGGGACACCTTCCACTAGACCAGGTTGCTCAGGGCCTCATCCAACCTGGCAATTTAGACCCATGGTTATAGGAAATCACCATTCCATTCACAGTTGAACTTCCCCTCTAACATTAGCTCATTTTAGCTGCTGGAAGGACTCAGCTCTAGGCTAAGGCATATATGGTTAAACACTTACACCCTGGCTCTCACTGCTGGCAGTCAAGATTTAGGGGAGGCACTCAAGAAGACCAGAATGCAACTCAGGCACCATAAAGAAGTATAGTGAATAAAAGTGAAAGTAAAATTATTGCAAGGAAATAGGGAGTTTTAAAATGGGGATGTCTAAAGGATTGAAAAGCATACAAATCCATGGAAAACCAGACATTTAACCACTGTGGTGCTCACTAAACATTTCATTCCACCTTTCAGTGTTTCAGATATGGGACTAGAGTTAGTCTTTTAGGAAAATGCCATGAAACAAAATTTCATAATCTATAAAACCATACCTGTAGGAAGACAGTTTAGGACCCAAAGTCAATATTGAAACATTTAGAATTGATTGCTGCTTGTTCAACAGAAATTTCACTCTCTTGTAGCTACTCATTTCACTTGTCTGGCAGACACAATACAAGTAGTCTGCACTGACAAAGCAGGCCCATCACTGACCAAATTGTTTACTGTTCAAAAAGCACACTGCACAAAATAAAGTTTATATGATTTAAAGAGCAATTTTCAGAGCTATGTCTGAGGAAAATTCATGAAAACAAAAGAGACAAGTCAAGCTTCAGTATTCTTTACTCACCCACGCTATAAATAAAAACCAAGAGTTTTTAAAATTAGGAAAAAATAGCTCTGCAGTGAGACAATTTTTTCTTCTTGTCCACCCTCTTTGGAAATAGTTCTGCCAAAACAGAACCAAACCTGTGATAGACACTGAACCAGGGAAAACATCTGGCCATTTCCCTGTTTTTTCAAGGAGAATATGGGGCATTATTGGTAGCAAAGTTTCTTCCAGAAATATGTGTAGTAAATTCAACTCAGCTGCTGTTAAGTTCATGACAAGCCCACAGATGCAGGTGTCCTTTTTGTACCAATCATTTGCTGTACCTGTAACACCATGTCATCACACAAGTGATGACAAAGAGACTGCTGTTTCTGAGCACCCTCATATGTGGGTCAAGTATAGAAAACTGCTGTAGGCTACAAAGGCAGACACAGGAACTCTCCTACCTGTCTTTCAGCTTCAATCACCTGAGGCTTTTTCACCTTGAGACTACATATCCAGGCTGCTGTCAAGCACCGGGTCTCACAACTCTACAAGAATTATGTCCAGCATTTTCCTTTTGTCTCAGTGGCTACAATCTTCGTGCAGTCCATGACTGTATCATCTACAGACCCCACCTCTTTTCCACATTTTCCATCTCTAGCAACCAAATAAGATGAAGGCCAAAAGTATCATCACCCTCTGTCAGTCATCTGGCAAATTTCTGTCAGAAGGGTGGCTGTGGTGCTACACAGATAGTAACCTTTTCCCTTCTGTTCAAAAAACAAAGGTATTTTTCATTCTGATTATGAATTCTACTGCAGTTTACAGACAATAGTCATAACAACTGATACAGCAAGGCTAGTCCTGCATCTTTTTCTTATAGGATTTTATATGCACTTACACAAAAGATGGCAGAGATTCAAATCTCTAGTGGACCCCAAAGTAACAGGAAAAACAATGTGTGTCGCTTTATCTTGTCTGCATGTTTTCCATTGTATTGCTGTTAAATCATAGCAGTTACAGGTAATTAGTAATTTCTAGTTTCTATTAACATTAAAAAACAACATCAAGAACAGCTCCCTTTTAACAATGGCACATTTCAACTGGCTTGCCCAGGATTCTTGTTTCTATGGCCTGGGCTTGACAGACTAAGAATACACCCAGCTGGTTTTCAAACCAACACTTTCAATAGTCTGAGGAAGGGCTGTGTGACTTGTCATAAAAACAGCTGCCTCTGTCTCCCCAACCAGCCAGGAATAAGCTGAAGAGAACAAAACCTTGAATGAAAACACCTCGACTTTTCATGCAAGGACAAAAGGTGGTCATTATGCATACCAGGAAGGTTCTTTTATAACTGGTAATTACATATAAATTGGAGAGTTATAATAAAAAAAAATCATTTCTCTCTTCATTTATTTAAAATGTGATTTCTACAGCCATTATATAATTACTGGTATTTTTCAGTAATGTTATTAAGAACAAATGAGCTAGTGTTTCTGAAAGAATCATAAAGATGCAAATACTGAAAGTTCCTTATTAGAACTGGTAGTCCAACACGAAGCAAGTGGCAGGAAAAAGATCTCTGCTTGAAAACTGCAAACTGAACTTTTTCCAGTGTTGAAAAAGGATTAATTTCTTTCTACTATGAAGAAAATAAATTATCCCTATAATCTCTGACACGCTATTTCAAGTTCTCAATTTTTCTCAGTTTCTCATTTATTCAGAAAATGTCTGTGAACTATTGACCTCCAGCAACAAGCCTAAAATAAGACATAGAAAGATCACAAAAACTCCAAAAAGTACAAGAACAGCTCCCTGCTGTCACTACTCATGAAAGAAGTGTTATTCGTGACACTTTGTCAAGCACTCATTCCCATGTACAATCTGAAATGTTTGAGTAGAAGCAACGGTAGCAACATCTTAGTGAAAGAATACAAAAATAAAGAATAAACATCTCTTAGGAGATACAAAAATCACCATGAACTATAGCCTAGAAAGATTTTAGAGAGCTAATTTTGGCTAGATACTTCACCACAGTGCACAATTCTAGATATCTTGGAGGCTGAAAATCAGTACTAAATATAATTAATGTAGAGGAGCAGAAGGAGTGATAGAGAGCACAAAGAAGAGAGAAAGACTTGTATTTCAAGGGAAAATAATTGGAATCAGATGCATAAATATCATTGTGTCATCACCGAGTCTACCAGAAACTTTATTTATTTTAAGGCAAATTATTTGCTATTACTGGTATTGCTTCTGGTAAATGGATAAAAACAGCCAGGAAGCATCAGAAATGCAGAAGCAAATATCCAGTCCCCCAAGACGTTTTGTGATGGCAGAATGTAAAACAACACACACCTCCTCAAGAGCCCTGAGGCTTTGATGTCCAGGGGATTCCTGCTGTCCTGAGCTACCCTGGGCCACAACGGCAGCAGAAGGCTCCAAACAAAAAAACCAACATAACTCAAAATGGGGGGAGAACAGACAGAAACCCTTTCGAGTTCCAGTGGCAGTCCATCAAACTTGTGCCTCCTTTCTCTGGCCCATGCTGTCACACCAGATGCTTCTGCCTTCTGAGTGCTCTCTCTCAAGGGTAGAAGCTGTTTTTCTCCCAGCAGGAATAAAGCTTAGATCTGAGCTAATGGTAAGAAATGAAGGCTTCAGTTCTGGGATGAGGGGGTGAGCAAGATTTTTAAGACAAGGTAATTTTTACTTTTTTAAAAAGAATGCAGGTGATGAGGAAGCTCTTGTTATTATATCAAACAAACTTTTTTAACACACTATAATTCACCTGACTCCTTGAAAATCTGCCACTTACACCACTGATGATGGGAAGAGTCCCTATCTTAGCTGACTCAGACTATTAAAGTGGCTTCTTCTTGGCTAATTGCTAAACATCCTGCTTTAGCATAATTTTGTTGCCTTGATTTTTTTCTTGTGATTACACATAGTGTTAAATACCTTCAGTGAAACTGTCACTTATTTGTAATGACATCAAAGAGCTTGGAGTAAAACTGTGTACATCTTAGTGATTTATCAGAATAATTTTTATCTTGTATTTTAAAACTAAAAGTAGCAGTCTAAGTTTGTCTGTGACTATGTCCCCAGTGTTTGCTGTAGGGCACAGAAGTTGATCTTATAGATTTACATCTGTTAGTCAGAAAAAATCGCAACTTATTGATTAAATTCTGTGATACACATGTTAGATATTGAAAAGATGTGAATACCTGAAAAAGTATTCATAAACCTCACAGGTTCTTCTATGAGACCTTTTCACTGGGTTCACACCAAACACAGCACTTATTTACAAATAAATGTATTTTTCTTTGTTTGATCACAAAATGCACCCTATTAACATGTCTGGTTTTGCACTGAAATATCTACCAGACTTCTTTAGCTGGAATAAGCAATACCTGGTACTTACTGTTTGACAAAAGACCTGTGAGCAGAGCTGAGAGAGAGTGAGAGAGGGAAGTTTTATGAAAGTGAAGCCTGGATATAATAATAAAGTCATAATAAAAAAAGAACCATGAAAGGTGGCAAATCATAAACAAAATAATGTATATCTGAATATGAAGAATGGGGTTAAGATGGATCACTAAAAATTGTTAATTTTTGCTTTTGAGCCTAACTGCCAGGCTGCAGTTTTAAGATGAGTGTTCAGAGGGAACTTTTGCATGATCATTCCATTTCCTGTTTCAGTTTGTGCCCATTGCCTCTTGTCATACACCCGGCTTTTCCTTTTTTAACTGCTCCTATTAGGCATACGAATGCATTGATCAGATCCTCCTGAGCCTTTTCTTCTTCAGGCTGAACAACCACAGCTCTTTTAGCCTTTACTATGCAAGATGTTCCACTTTCTTGATCATCTTCTGTCCTGGGTTCAAGAAGTATTTGGACAATGCTCTCAGGCACACAGTGTGACTTCTGGAATGGTTCTGTGAAGGGCTGTGTTGGACTCGGTGATCCTTTCGTGTCCCTTCCAACTCAGCTTATTCTTTGATTCTGTGGTTCAGGTCATTAAAGAAAATATTATTGATGAACATTATTGGCTTCCTCAGGCACCTCTCTAGTGACTGGCCTCCAGGTGGACTTCACATTGCTGATCATAACCTTTCAAGACCAGCAGTTCAAATAGTTTTCCATTTATCTAGTTCATTCTTCACCACTTTATCAATAAATACATTGTAAGAGATGGTGTAAGATGCCTTGCTGATCTCAAGATAAACAGTTATGTAAGAAATTCTCTCCTCATTCTTCTAACTATGATCAGACATAGCTCCACTGCATGTACCAAGTTTCCAAAGGCTTGAGCAACCTGGCCTGAATGACTTTGCACTGACTCTGTTGTGCACAGGATGCTGGGCTGGATGGCCTCCTGAATGATGACATGTTTTGTTATGGCAGAAAAGGCTGAATTGCTCCCCACCAAGAACAGGACCCAGGGCTAGGACCCAGGAAGATTCCTGCTGTGGAAAGGAGCTGGGATGGGAGACACAGGGAACCACCATGAAGAATCAAGGTTGCTTCTCTGGTTGTACAAAAGCAGGACAGGAGAGAGGAGGGCAGTGAATGCTGCTGCTGGGAGGGTTCTTTCCACATTCAGCACAGAGATGCTGCGCCAGCCCGGCTCCCCCCAGCACAGCAGCGGCTACACCAAGGATGGGTGCCCCCCACAACAGTCTCAGCAGAGGGGTGCTCTGTGTGAGCCCCCTGAACACTGAGAGCTGACTGATAGAGCTCCTTCCCGACTGCTAAAGAACATTTCCTGGTGGCAGGAATGAAAGGAAAGCCAGAAGATAAATCTGGAAGGAAACAGGCAGAAAGAGGCGAATAAGAAAAGAACTGACAATCGTGCAGATTTAGCAATTGGCAAGAGTCGGAGTTTTTTTACTTTTCAATTCTTTGCACAAAGATGCTAGACTTTCAATAGCTTACAGTACAGTGGGGAGAGAATGCAGTTATTAGCTTGTGCTAGAGAAACTCAAAGAACATGAGACACTAAAAAAAAAAACTCCAAAAAGACAAGATTTTCTTTTCCTTAAAAGTCTCGGACTGGTGATTTCTTGTTATCATTTAACAAGGCTGAGATTGTTGAGTCAGACATGCGTTATTGTAGTGCCTATGGCAACATTCACTCAGAATCCACTTATAATAAGAAACACAAAATTGAAAAAGTAGCTCTTAGATGATTCTCATCTAGAGTTCTAAAGGCTGCAGAACCAGAGCAGGAGTTTTAAAGGGATTATAAATAATAGCACAAGGAACTGAAAATCAAAGGCAGGGCAAATTTTACCCTGAGAAGTCCATAAATTGCAAAAACAGGAAGCTGGTGACCAAATTAAGGCAGTATCTGATAAAAAGATAAAAGGCTGTGCAAACATGACTGAGTCATATTGAACACAAACAGATAACACTAAGAATAAATTAAGATGTCAAGAAATCCCTCCTTACCATGGTAATGATAAAATCTCAAAAAGATAACATTTTTAAGAGTTTTGGGAAATGAAGCACTTAGTCACTTAGCTGCAGACTGAAAATATATCAGATGTTAAATCCTGTTGGTCACTGTGGTGCTTTAACACCAACCAGAAATTCAACTCCAAATAAGCCACTCCCTTCCGTTGCCTCTTCTGGTAAGAGAGGAACAGAAGTAGAGACCATAGGTTGAAAAAATAATATACTGAAAGCAAAAAGCAATTAAATTAAAAAAAAAACAAAACACAGTAACAGCAGCAATATTAATAATAAAAGTATACAAAAAAGAAAGGTGAACACCCATAGAAAGGTGTTCACCACCTCAACTTAGCTCCGCATGGATGATGCTTTCCTTTCAGCACCACATCCTGCAGTTGTTTCTCAGAAAAATGGGAGAGGGTGGATGGAGGCAGCAAAGAATGGAATCTGCAGGGCTGGCACTGACAGTTTTCCCACTGGAGATAACGAGGCAAAAAAAAATGCACCTCCAACAGTGTTCTCACCTTTTCTTCCCAAAACCATCACAGATTATGTGCGTGATACAGGATAACAACTTAACCAAACCTATATGGCACTAAGCTGGGCCTCCTCTCTGCAACCAGAAGAGTCAGTTTAATGCTGTTGTGAGGTTTTTCATTTGAAGGGTTGTCCCTATAAGAGCATCCATGACTACATCACCCTCCTCTACCCACACTGCATGGCACTTTTGGAGGCTCTCAGTCACATCCATGCTGTCTCAAACACATCTCATCTATCCTGTGAGGTACAACCGCAGCCTTGGCCAGACTCCTTCTCCTGGGCTCTCCATAGACATTGCTGCACCATGTGCATCCTTCACAGCCTATATAACAGACATTGCTTTTTGTTATAAACCAGGGGCTAGGAAAAAGGACCACTGGAAACAGGACAGAGCAGTGTATTATCAGCCCTTTTGGCACTCACATGTTGAATTACTGAAAAGATACACAGAGCAGCAAACATTGCTCTGTAGGACCGGCTCACCCCAATAGAGGAGGCTCCTGCAGGGATGAGGCACACTGTCACATCTCATGGTGTTCATTTGTCATAGTCACAGCATGTGTCCTCAAGCCTGGGCTCCCTCTCCTCGGAGGAAGCCCATGAGCCTGGCTCCACATCAGCAGTGCTCGCTGTTACCCAGGGACATGGCCAAGGCTGGTGGGGAATCAGGGGCCTTCTCTGATTAGTGTATGTTTGGTTGAATCCTGAAGCTAAGGTCCTTCCCCAGGGCACTGATTCAAGGGACAAGACACATGTCAAAAAATACGACATATTTTATTTTTGCCAGAAACCTCTACTGCAGTCTGATACCATAATTCTTACACAAAGAGATCGTGGGCAGAGAGCAGGCCCTCTTAATACCCTATGATTATCTAATTCATTTCAAGGAGAGTGATCAGCCTCTCAGTTTCAAACATCCTGAAGTCGGCCACTTACAGACAGAGTCGGGCTTAGTCTACTGAGTGGAGGACAGGAGACTCAGGAAACACAGCAATATCTGGAGATGTATCTCAAAGGAAACAAATCCCACAAAAGCCAGATCTCTTCTTCAGAGCCATTAAAAACTGAGGACTAATTGCCTAGACAGACAGGAGAAAAAAAGCTGCTAGCAATCCAGTCAAGATACCCCATTACATGAAATAAAAAAGGAAAAAAAATATTTCCTCCAACTTTTCCTAGGAACTTTGAAATGGTTTTTTTAGAAGAATCCACAAAGGAGAATGAACACCTCTTATGAGGACAAGCAGGAATGTATGCAAAGCAAAGCTTGGAGCTGTGGAAGGGCAGAACTGAAAATTAATCACTCAAGCATATTGTGCTCCATTATTGTGCACAGTGGAGACATTTTCCTGAATGGACTAATTTTGAAGGCATCTGAGAAAATCTAAATTATAACAAAAAAAATTATTATGGTAGTCATGTTTGCAATGAAATTCCTCTGGGTATATAGCAATTTTGTAGAAACAAGGTTAAGATGGTTTAAACAGGGTTTAGAAAAATCTGAAGATGCTATCCTAGACCAGAGCAAAATACTTGATGCTGATGTCATTGGACATTCTGGAATGTTTTGCAATAAAAAATGTAGAAAGATATTTCCTGGTACAAAAAAAAAAAAGAAAAAGGCTTTAAAAATGGTTTGGAAATAAAGGGCAGAGGGTAAGTGCAAGTTGACTTCAGGTAAGTCTGTCTATTAGAAAGTTTCTGTGTATTAGAAAAGCAAAGGACCCAAATTAATATATCCTGCCTGTCAGGATTTAGAACTTGACCCAGTAACTCAAGTGAGGACTACAAAGCAATTTGACTTATTCAAAAGAGATAACTCCACTGAATAGCTAAATCAATTTAAACTTTTACTGAAGAGCTAAAGTCTACTAACTAACTCAAGTTGTGACTGCAAAAGCACTAATTCTGCTAAGAGAGGCCTAAAGTCAGCTGTCAGTGATTTCTATTTAAGTTCTCAGAAATCTTTCACATAAGACATCCAGAGTCTAATCATATGGTGCCTCAACAACATCTGCACCAACTAGTTTTAGCTCAACATCATTACTGATCATTACTGGTTGTTTTTTTCATAAACTTGTGTTCTTCTTCTTTAGCCAGCTTCTGTGACACCTCTCCAGTTCCCAAAGGCCAATCCCCTGACAATAACTTGGTCAGGGTGCAACAATATTAACTATATAATATAATCCAACATGATTATGTTGCACAGTTAAGCACTTTTTACGTTACCACAAAGAGTTGTTATTTACATATAGTCCATTCTCAATATTCGGGGAAGTTTCATACAGAGCACACAGAACACACACATTATTCTTGTATAGTTTCTCTGTTTTTACAGTTTAATCTTCTTCACTAGGGAAAGCAAGATGTTTGTGGTCCCTTAAATCAACTTGTAAAATTTTAAAAATTAATAAATATTACTACCAGAAAAAAAAAATCAGAAGTGGGAAGTAGGAAAAGGGGTAGATTTGAGCCAGACAAAGCAGGTAAGAAATGGGTTAGAAGATAGGAGAAAAAAGACAGATGGGAATTAATTTGTGTGAGACCTTGAGGCAATGAGGCTAAACTGTATGTGGGAAGCTATAACACAAGAGATTTTTTCCATAAACATTCAAACTGAAGCAATAATATTGAAAAGTCTTAATAAGATATGAATTTGGGTAACACTTTAATTGTCTTTCTGAGAAAATTATTCAGGCAATCCAATCTGGACTATTTTTCATATTGTTTACTCCATCTGCGGAGTCTCTAAATAATTATGCCATTATTGTGTTCGAGGCCTCACTTATTAGGAATCACAGCAACACCTGGTTATACTGACACTAGCTGTGGCTTAGTGATGAAACTTCCTGCAGTTGCTTTAGTAACCACTTCTGGTGAAGGATAGAGAGGATTAAACCTTCTATCACTCTTTTGGAAACTCATTAGTCTTACATTACTAATGTATTAATTTAATAATTCTTCATCCTTACCAATGTACTTATCTCGGGACATGCCTTCTGGGGTGATGTCTGAGAATGTCTAAGTGAATACATACTAGTTTTCCTCTGTGTTTGAGCAGGCTTTTTTCCTCTGTTGAATTTCTAATCAGCACCTGAAGGATCCCAAGAGGGTATTTCTCCAGTCCAGGAAAGGCCTCTGGAAAGGCTGCAATGACACTGCCTCTTGCATCCTCAAGGTCTTGGATGAGGCAAATAAGCACCAACTTTGCATATTTCTTGATCTATCACTTCCTAAAAGAGAAGTCAGGATCTAAGTTAACAGACTCTAACAAAGGTTCCCACTATCAAGGGACAAAATAGCCTACTTTGCATACTGTTGCATCTGGAATTTTCCAAAGAGCCCTGAAAACTTAGACACCAAATGTCCGTTATAATCCCTCAAGAGTGAGACACCGAGCTGCTTGAGTAGTGCTTCAGCCAGCAAATCCAATTATGCTGAGGTACAGGTGATGTGACTGGAGCTGACTGCACTCTGACAATGGCTCACGCTGGATGGGGGCAGGAGAGCACAAGGACAGGATAACATGAGAAGCCATGTGGCATTCTGTGCTTTGATAGTTGTGCACTGACACTTCTGCAGCTCTCTTACTTCTGGCAGCTTTAGATGCCAGGCTGCAGATAGGCACCCTAGGTGAGCCCAAAGACCTATTGGGGGGGCAGTCCAAATGCAGGTCTAAACATGCACCCTTCTATAGGTGTTTGTCTTTTTAGTAGCATAGCTGTACCTGCTCCCATTAAGTCCAGGAATTCTAACACACAGACTCAGGCTGGGAAAATTGCCAGGCTTTTGGGATACTGCTGACAGTACAGGCTCTAGTACAAAAGACAAATGAAGTTTCTCTAAACTCCTATTACTTCTACCTTTTCTTTAGCTAAAAGATACCTTTTAGAACCAACCGAAATTCTATCACTCAATTGCTTGTTAGGTTTGGCATCTTTCATAAGCACTATAGATAGAGCAATTCTGAAAATCTTGGAAGGGTGCAGAGGAGGCATCAGGAAAAGCATGCATACCACAGAAGACTGTGCCAAAACAAATGAGTTTATAAAGATCAGTTTGCTGTGTAGTCTATCTGAACATTGTACATGCCATGTCTTTCACCATATATTCCTCAACTATAAATAAATCAAATTGACATTTATTCACAATCTAGCACCATCTGCTGCGTAAAGGAAGAAGGCATTTTAAAAGCAAAGGATCTGTTTGTTTTCTTACATGATACATCTTAATCAGTGAAATGTAGTCCTTGTTTTAAAAATGTGCAGCTTGACTTTAAACAAGAGAAGCATTTTACAAGAACCATTTGAGGAAATCCTTCTAATTATGGATTCTCATTTGCTATTGGTTTCTGCACCACATTAAAATTTCTTTATTTCCAAAGCGTTAAGCTGACAGCAAGAAGCAGGGAGGTCTTATCTGAAGTGTGGTGAATCAGATCTTTATGGAAAGATGCATATAGTCAGAGATAAGGGTTATGGTTGTTATATAAATTCTTCTCATTTAAGATACATATTGAATGTAATATTTGAGAAGACAAATAATTGTCTGCATCATTGTGTAGGGGTTTATTTTGTTAATTATATTTTTCCATTGTTTTATATGTCCCCCTTACAACAGGTTTGGGGTCTTTTTCACTAGCCATGACAAAAGCATGAGATATCATTCCCAAAAAATTTCATTCCGGAACAAAAGTTACACATATTTTTCTTATTTATTCCTTTATTTAAAAATTTATGTATCCTTCTGAAATTCTAAGTGTCTCTGTTTTAAAACATTTTGGAAGATCATGGCAAAGCACAGAGGCATATTCTAATACTAATACATGCTACCTCAAGAAATTAAGCTTAAGCAACTTTGTTGCCCCACATGAAACTAAAATAAACTCATTCAGGAACTTAACTCTCCTTTATTTCTACAATAATTAAGCTGCCTTTTTTTTGATATTAGCATACAGTGTACAGAACCATTGAAATAATTTAACAAACTTGTTTACAGTTTAAATCTCTTATACTAAAGCACTGAAAAATTGCTTTGCTTCCTCCATCTGCTTGGTCCAAAAGGCATTTTTCTTAGCTAGCTGGCTGTCAGCAACACAAAACAAATGGATGTTAAATTAAGTTCCTGCTTTATAAACAGAAAGGGAAAAAAATAGACCACAAAATTCCAGTGTGTTGTTGCAGTGAATTCTGGCCTGTGCAAAGCCCTAGTTCTCCTCATGGGCACTGACAAAGACAACTGTCACTGTGGGCCACAGGGTGCTGTGAGCTGCAACCAGAATCCTGCCCCAACTCAGACCAGAGGCTGAAGGTCCCCACAGTCCTTTGTTTCTATCAAAAAATGTCAGTTTTGCTTTTTCTGCAAGGAGGGAGGGGCTCTCTGGAGAAATAACAAGCACAAACTGGAAGCCAACCATCAGCCTTGCAGCTACTGGACACAATTCTAAGTTGTTGCTAAGCTGCACACATGCATTCCCAACAGGACTCTTTACCCACATGCTGGAGCTAGCAGAAGCTCTGGTGGAGCACCTCTGAAAACCCCAGAGCATCCAGCCTCTTTCATTTTTCAATAAACATACTGAAAAAATACACTGTCTGCTTTTTCGGTTATTTCTTTTGGTGAGCTACTGTATAGCTTAGACTACTGAAAAATAGTAAGTTCAAGTCTTACGCAGAAAAATAGGACTCAGAATTGAAACGTGTTTTTAGTCCTCCAATTTTCTGAATTGAGCAAAAAAAAATTCTTCATGCTGTAAGAGCCAGTCCAAAGCTAAAACACAGATCTCTGCTGCTCTGACTCACCAGCAGGTTTTAAAATTACAAAGGAGTATAAAGACTTCACCTCTTCCCATTCTTCCTAAAGTTTTCTCCTTGCAACTGCTTGGCCATCTGCAATGAAATTAAAGTGATACAAACAACAGAACAGTGATGATTTTTTCCTTAGCACTCTGAACCTCACTTTATTTATATTGTCTTTTTAAATCACATTTACTGCATTTCAGATCATGATTTCAAATTACCTGCTACCAAACCACTCTCTTCAGCAACAGTCTACAATCTCTAAAAAGAATATAAATGGAAGCCTGTACACTACCCTTGAAATAGGAACATAAATTCCAACAGAAGAGATTTAAAACATGAAAATGTAAACAGCAAAAAGCCACACTCATCTACATAAAAAGATTATGAACTTTGCTCATAGCTTTCCATAATATTTCAGAACATCAGCTCTAAACACAGATGAATATACACCTGAGATCTAGTGATCTGTTTCTCCAGCTATGGCTTTTTTTCAGTTTTTAGGAAACCTTCTCCTTTTTCTTGTAAAATACAAGTTTATAGCATTACATATGCTCTAGGGAGTCATTCCTCATTGGATTGACTTTGAATATACCTGAAAGCATTTTTGTTGCTTGCAGATTTTATCTGATATGGTCCAATGAACTCCAGTGAGCTCGAACATGACCTTGACATGTTGAACTTTACCTTCAGGTGAAAATTCAGAAAGTAACTGCTCACAGTCAAGTGTAGAATTGCTCTTTTCAGACAGAATTCTTGACCTTCATCATTCCCTGACCTGAAGTCAAGTGCAGTTAGATTCTCTCCCATCCTCATGTCTCCCTATCACATAGGAAGTATGAATCCAAGGCTTGCTGCTCACTTCATCAAATAGAGGTGTGGGGATTCTCTTTTTTATATTGAAAGTACAGCTCACAAACACAGCTTACAAACACAGTGATTGTTTCAAAATGTACTTCCAAGCACATAACTTCTAGTGAAAAAAAAAAAAATAAAAATAAAAACCATTTCCCGGAAGTATTTTCAACATGAACATACCCAAACAAACTCATAAGTTTTTCTGGATCAATGAATCATTTCTTTGACACACCAGAGTTGTATCCATAGAAATATGTGTGAAGAACACACATATTTTCAAACCTACAGCAGAACTTTCTGATCAGATCCCGCATGTGCACGTGTACAGACTTAAAATATGAGTTGAATATAAATATCTTTGAAACTATATTCCCCTAAGTGTATAGAGCCATTTCCTTTTTTTAAAGTGACCAAGACATCCCTGAGTATTGCACTATCAACCAGTTCAAAATCTAAAGTCACTTGCATTACAGCAGACTACATCTATCCCACTTACGTGTCAAAGAGCCTGGCAGATTTTAAATCAATCCCACCAGCTTCCCTGGGGTGAGCAGGTGTTCAACACCTTTCCAAAACCAGATTATTTTAGGGGTTGTTTAAAGCCATAAACTCAAGACTATGTTTAAACCCATTCAGCAAGTTTAGAGGAGTAAGACCTAGACTTCTGCTCTGTAAGACCCTGCCCAATAGCTTGCTCATTCACAGCATCCTTCATCTCCCATGTCCATCCTCAGGCAATGGATACAACATTAATTACAGCATTAACTAGCAACATAAATGCCAGAGTTTTGTGCCAAAACCAAGTTTGGTTGAAAACCAAAATTACCTTCAAGATCCTTACAATCTGCTTCTTGGCAATTCTTTGCAACCCCTGCCAGCTGCATCCAGGCTTCTTGATGGTATTTCTATGAACAGGCTAATGCGAGGCAATCATCTAAAACTGCTTCCCAAATTTAAAAAATGGGATGTTACTGAAATCAATTGCTTTTAGAAGAATAGCTGAGGTTAAGTGTGAATCTTTGGAAACTGAACGACCAGTTTGAAAAATGCTTAGACTAGTTTCTAATAATGTCCAAAACCCAACTCAATGTATTTATTCTTCTTGGCTCTTGACTTCCAACAAGAAAATAATGTTCTATTCTTCACTCACAAAATGCAGCCTTCATTATTCCCTGTTCAACTTGACTCAGAAAACCTGAGTCCTCCCGTAGAAAATAAAATAGAGAAATTTTGTCATTTAATGGCTATGGCCCTTGACCAAACTAGCATCTCAATGAGTAATATCCTTCAAGAGTTAATCTTTCCTCAGTCTCAGCACCATTCTTTCTGCCTAGGCTATCCACATTTTTTCCTGCAAATGTGGCAAATTTTTTTCTCCTTTATTATAAAATGCAGAGGACATCCCTGCTTTACTGCAATTATCAGTAATTACAAACTCAGAAAGTAAAACCTGTGCGTTTGTTTTTGTTTTTTCCGTAGCTGCAAACGGTAGCCATCCAGAAGCAGTGGTAAACCTAGAGACGGTAAGAACGCAAAATCCGGTGGGAATTGTGCCCAGGCTGGCTCTGCCATCAGCTCCACACCTGAAGCTTTCTCAACTCCCACCAGACCCAAACTTGCCCGCAGGGAAACTGAAAGGAACCACCATGACCGGCACATGGCTTAGTGAGCCCAGGAGCTGCAATCCGCCAGGCCCACGAGCCCACGGGGGTGTTATAAATGCATATTATAGTGTTGGTTTTTCGCAAATAATGAATGCGATGTGTATAATATTAATCTTTGTAGAAGCAGTGTTTGTGCAGAAATGTAACCATTCTCTTTTTGTTCAATAGTTGAGAAATAACTAACATTACTATGTTTAAAAAAATCACAAACTACCCCTCAAGCAAGGCAATTTACTCCTATCAAAATATTCCTAGACGAGAGACCTCTCTGCCGGAAATTGGCAAATGACTATGCAGATGGATGGATTAACTGAATTCTTCAAAAAAATTTCATTAGAATTATACAACAAGCTGTTACAGTAAAAAAGTATATAAAGAAAGTTTCTCTTTAGGAGAGGTGCGTTCTGGCTCTGTGCCAAGTGCACCCAGCGTCCAGGGACGCTGTAATTCCTTCGCCTTGTCTTTGGCTTTTCTTGTTGATTTTTTTTTGTTGTTGTTGTTAAAAACCTTTAAACTTTAACAAGAAAGCGACCTCATTTTGAACAGGGGGACGCTTCCCGCAGCCACGGGACAATCCCAGCCCATCCCTCAGCCAGGGCTCGCTCGCGGCCCTGCCCACCCTGCCCGACG